>JANFOE010002406.1:0-40000 GCA_025667525.1 Glebionis coronaria | reverse complement strand
TCGAACCATGTTAGCCAAGGAGCTGCAGGCTGCGGAATGGACTTGATTCACTCTTTGCCTTGACTATACTGTGGTATTTTGACTTTTGACTTCTTTGAGATTAGTATTTGCATCGAGTTAATTGCTAAGATCTTTGGTGCACCGACTTAACCATTAACTACAGATGAATGCAACTATTACCTTGGGGTGGAAAGCTCACTATCACAAAACAACTTATTATCATAATGGTTTTTTAATACTCATTATCATAATGCTTTTGGTTACAAATAGCTAAGGCGTTGCAATCTCTACATGAGAAGGAATTCGTCCACTTATATAGTTATATATATAACTAACAAAAGGTGGATACGTCAAAGTGCAATTTATCATGGTTGAAGCAACTTTTATGAATCATTGTAACTTTTTGTTTAATGAAATAAGGATGTAATGTTTTTTGTAAATTATTAGTAGAATAACCGTTTTCATATTCAAGGTCACAATAAATACTAATACATACAGTTTTTATTGTTAAGCTAATTTTGGTTATTATTATTATTAAATATATGCCACCCAACCATTTGAGATGAATGTGCTTGAAAAACTTTGCAATAACCATATATAATTGCATTATAACTCATATTTTCTGCCACTTATAATTTTGAATTTCCAGGCATCAGCTCTGAAATCAACAAACAAATAACTAAAAGGAATGATGAGACTGCCAACATTCAAGACATCGATGTTAGTTTTTTGTTTATGTTTTGTTATTTTTTCCACGCCAACTTATTTCGGTAATCTGATTAGGGTCTAATTGTGGACCACATAATCTGTTTGGGAGAAGCCGAACAACAAGGCAACAACAAACCAAGCATCCATTCAGAAGCAAACCTAACACCCTTGTCAGTAGCCAAACTCTCAAGTTTGCAGCTAATCCACATACTTTGTCATTTGATTCATGTACCATGAATCAGCTGCATATAAGAAGTGTATTAAGGATATGTTTGGAAATTATTTGGTGGATCTATATGTATTAGAATAAATTGTGGCCGTGTTAAAGACTGAAGAGTAGGTCTTGTAACGCGATTAAGGTTGTTTGTCTAACCTTATTAGATGATCTATGTATTGCGTATATGGAAAAGAAAATCTACAGGTAAGCTCATTTATGATGTTTATATTAGCTAATATAAAGTTTATACGAACTTGATCACTCTTGAATAATTTGTGAACATGTCTCTGACCGGACCTGCTGACCTATGACATATTCGGTTTTGTTCTGACATATTAGTGGAAAATGATATAGTCTCAGTATGAAAAAAGTGAGTTTGTTGGCTGTTTTGAATCGCTGTGCCTGTTACGCTCATATCAGAACTCCCATAAAACCTGACTACCTATAAAATTATAGATGACACAATCACAGCTTCTGCGCGACACCGCTCTGCCCTTCTGATGGAGCTGGGAGCTCTGCTAGGATTGACAGCTGCACCACCCCTCTTTTTGCCTCTTTCTTGTGCTGCTAATTTGGCAAAGGTTCGCTTTTCTCTCCCATTCTTAAAATTCAAGGTGAATAACGGTTTTTGGGTTATTTTTAAAACACATTGTATACATATAAGTTGTGGTGGAATTGGTCAATTATTTTAATATGTTTGTTAGGGCCATTGACAGTTGTCCTTGATGGCATAGTAAAAATCTACATTACTATTCTATGGATACATTAAGATTAGGGATAACAAAATGACCTACCTTGACATAAATACCTGTTGCTGGTAGAACTGAATGAATATTGAGAGGTTAATACAGTTATGCATTTTTTTGCAGTAATCTTGAGAACACATAATCCACACTAAAAGAGTTTCTTTACAATCATTTTTATCTTTCTTAAAAGTTCAACGTGTGTACACTGATCATATCTTACATGTTCATGAATTTACGACTAACAGGTATGTGCAAAAGATATTGCAATTCGGGTAAACAAATATGCATTACTAAGAGGCGTTGAGGTCTCTTACTAAAATAGGTTGTGGTTTCGTAAAAACACATGTACAGTAGAATATTAAGAAAATTAAAACTCGAGCTTTTAGGTACTATTTGGTGCCACTGATTGTGAATCTTGCTATATGTTTATGTGTATAGCTGAAAAGCATAGAATGTAGGTGAGGCGGTGTTTGGGGTTAGTTATTTATCTCTTCATATCAGTTATTTTGTGGTAAAATAAGTAGCTTTCAATTAGCAGGTCATTTCAGATGAAATTTATTTTGTTTGTCCATATGTTTGCCACAAGTAGATACAGTAAGTTGCTAAAGCTCTAATCTTGGTTTCCAGGGATATCTTTATGAAGGACTGTGACCATCAAAATGTCGTTAGAGTGTATCGAGAAGGTTTGAAACCTACAAAAACATCCTGCCACTGATACAACTGCCTGCATCAAACAAGGCTGAGTTTATGTGTATAGCTGAAAAGCATAGAATGTAGGTGAGGCGGTGTTTGGGGTTAGTTATTTATCTCTTCATATCAGCTATTTTGTGGTAAAATAAGTAGCTTTCAATTAGCAGGTCATTTCAGATGAAATTTATTTTGTTTGTCCATATGTTTGCCACAAGTAGATACAGTAAGTTGCTAAAGCTCTAATCTTGGTTTCCAGGGATATCTTTATGAAGGACTGTGACCATCAAAATGTCGTTAGAGTGTATCGATAAGGTTTGAAACCTACAAAAACATCCTGCCATTGATACAACTGCCTGCATCAAACAAGGCTGAGTTGCAACCATGTTTTTCAAGTCAAGAACCATTCTAGGGAACCAAAAACTCTATACACTAAAACCTTATACTTGCTGAACAAATAGTAAAACTGAACTGAACACCTGAACACTCTAAGCGGCTGAGTAATTCCTAAAACCTTTATCAATGATGTACACTCTATCACACTCCCACAAACCAGTTCCCGAACCTCTGCCATAGATAATTAAAGCTGAACCATAGTTGGTAGAACCTGAATCGTTGCCAAAACAAACTAGACCATAAGCAGATTTAGCTGAAGCAATATCACCATACAAAACTAAGGTAAAACCATCAGCATTCCTAATTACGATTCATGACAGATTTAATTTTTCAACTATCCAAAATAGTGTGAAATCAAAATAATACATATAATTTACTTGAACTTATAGTTTTTATTTCATATGTACCTGACCATCATCATATACGTTTCTTATGTACCCCATTATTAATCTCTTCTTTTTATGTTACATGTTACAGTCGAAAACAGGAAGGCATACAAGGTGATAAAAGTTCGTCATGAAGATCCAACAAAAGACTCTTAGAAATGAGCAGACCCATGTAAGAAGATTAGTTCATGTATACTTCATGCAGATCCAAATACATCTCAGCATCCATAAGTGAATGTTTGCAATGGTTTTATGATTTGCTTGATATAAGATTATATCTAATAAAAGTCAAGATACTCACATTAGAATGTCAACTTCTGAAGTATTGCATTAGTGATGTCTTCTTAAACAGTGTTAAATCTTGACTTAATCCAGTTTATCTACTAAACACATTTCACTATGATGTTGTGAATGAAATTTAAGAACGGTCCTTGAGCTTTCATATTCGTTTGCAAAATATAATCATGCAGATTTCCAAATGGAGCTCCTTGGGGTCCACTATTATGGTAATTAAAAAGGACTAAATGTGAATATATTTTGGCTGGGGAAGGATGATGTATTAGGGGAGTGTTCGTCGTTCGATTTAGTTAATTCTCTCATACTCTCAAGTGGTTGTAGGACAATCAAATGCAGAATCTGTTAATGCGAACAGTAAAAGTTCCCAAATTAAAATTCATGCATCCCGTTATATTACTAGAGAGATTTGACTCCTGTGGTATCTTCACTTATGATTGTCGGCACCATTTGTGCCAAGGACTTAAATGTTGAATTGATATCTTAAACTGATTTCATTTAACATGGTAATTTTACTGACTAATAAGAGGTTCTTATTTGAAGTCCCTTTTACGAATTAATTATTAGCCTGGTCACCTGTTATAGGAAAATTTAGCATCGGAACACCTAAAATCAAACTCTCTTTAGTCAAGGTTTCACCCACAATGACTAAAAAATCCTAGGAGAAGGATGGGGTACCCTTCATTGATCACATCAATCCATCTCCAAACCATTATTCTCACAATCGCCAATTAACCGTGAACTTTTTCCACCTCTGGCAGCTCCTAGAAATTCACACCACTCTGCTTCAAAGCTTCCAACAGCTCATCAATTTGAGCACTAGAAACCAACAACTGACTTCCCAAATAATCTTTAGGCCTATGACGTAGACAGGTATTGTAACTTTAGCTAGGATTACGTTGATAACATCGGGTTCAAGCTCATAGATGGTGGAAAATAGAAGTGATTGTACTATTTCTCATGATGATTTTAAGATAAGTTGCCACTTCATGGAATATATGGTTTGGCATGGAAGGTCTGGCAATTTGATTGGAGATATGACAGGTATGTGATCAACAATTTCTTAAAGTGACATTCCTTTTTAGATACAAGCGGTAATTATATATCATCCATAAAACGTTTACAATAAATGAGATTCTAATTCAGCCACCTGGGAATGTATTTGGACATATAAAATGTAATCATACCCTAAAGTTATAATCAGCGGAATAACATATATCCTGCAGGTTTATGTTATACGGTGTTCAAAATTCCAATTTCCAACAAACTCTTCCTTACCTGCAGTATATTTCGTACTAGACAGTAAAGTCAGTCCATTTAGTGTAAGAAGAATCCTATTTTGCATCCAGAAGTTGCGAGTCAAGTTTTTCAGAAAATGTGGTTGTCATAACAATTTGGAGTCCAGAGAACTCTATTTGAAGTGTAATCCAAAGATTAGTGCTTGGGGCTATAGTTTATTTTATTAGCAAGAATGTCGGAGTCGGAGGACTAAATGAAGGGTTGACTCCTTCTGGAAATTGTAGTCAACTAGAGTGCGACCATCCTCGATTTGTTTGCAGGCAAAGATAAGTTTCTGCTCCTGAACTCGCTAAGATCCAACAACAGGTTAGTTTGTTTCACCACATAGAAACCATATTGAGGATACACTTTGTCCAATCTCCTAATTTACCATTTGTTTCACCTAAGTTGGTGACGTCGAGGCATACACTGTTGTTTTAGAGGCATACCCTGTTGATTTAGAGATAGTCTGAAGGAAGTATGCAATCGACATCAATTTTGCTAAGAATGATATAGAACGAGAGTGGTATGTATACATTGTTGCTAAAAATGATGGATGACCATCATGTGATAGATGTTATTGCTTAAAAATCTCATTGGCAATACTGCTATTCAAACAACAAGTATGCAACTAGACCTATTTCATGTATCAATATCGTTTTTATTTATCTTAACTTTATTATACTTTTGTATACACATTCATATCGTAAATTCTTGATTCTCTTATGAGGTTGTCGTGAATTTTACATCATACATAATGTCATATGGATTATGCATTAATTAATTCTACTTGAATGTATGCATTATGCATATAAAGTACTACGTATATCGATCGGTATTAGGATGATATCCTAACTTATTTTATAAAACAGTCGATCGTCTGAGGTCGAGTAACGTATAATCTTGCTCATTTTGTTAAATATGAACATTTTTTTTTGTCATTTTTCTAAAAAAGTATGTGACATTTTTTGCCCATCAATTATTATTAAAAGGCTAAATGTACGCACATGTAAAACACAAAATAGGTTAAACGGGCGTACATATAAGAAACTTAATTAGGCTAATTGGCGGATCTTTTATATTTAATTTTTTATCCCGACACTTAAACAAGTATAATAATATTTTATTTTACGTTTTTATATATTTTTTTCGTCTTAGCTTGCGCCCGTTTAGCCCGCCACCCATTTTGCTCGCCGCCCATTTAGCCCGTCGTCCGTTTTATCCGCCGACCCGTTTTACCCCCTCATATTAAATCCTAAAAAAATATTATCTAATCTAATGGCATTGTAGTTGAGATAAAAGGTGATATAGTATAAATGTATAAACTAATTTACCATGGTTACTTATTGTGAAGGACACAAGTTACACACATTCACGAAATGGTTATGCTTCATGTGTGGTAGAACCAAGGTTCTGAAAGGTTTCGCAAAGATGTGAAGTTTGACCTTCATGACACGAAATAGACCAAAGCTCATATAAGTAAAATAATGTGTTAAGTCGCGATAAACCGAGATGCGTAGACGCTTTTTTAAATTCAATTTCGAAAAAAATCATATTTTTTGAATAAAAATGAAAAAATTACATTAAAAAAATAGTGTTTTAACTTTAGTCCTTATGTATTACATTTTTTATGACCTCATTATATTTATAATATGATATAAATTTACAATATTCATATTGCATATTTTGTGACACTTTAATTTACGCTTTAAATAACGTCATAACTCGTCATGGCTCACAGATGCATGAGGCTTAGCCATACCGTCATGTCACACCTCACACTATCTAAAACCTTTAGTAGAAATACAATGGCTACAGTTTAGAAGAATGCTAGAGATTGCTAGAATAAGAAATTTTCTATATACAGTGAAAAAATCGCAACATTCTTAAAGTTCGTTACGCACAATTATTGTTCATACATATCCGTGTTCTATTCCTAAAAGTAGAAGTTTAAAGTTTTAGTATTATGACATATATCTTTAAAAAATTTATACATGAAAGCAATTTAGTTTGCATTGATCGGCTTTAGCTGCCATAAAACAATAATAATCATTGGTAGATTCCAAGTTTTATTGTGGTGGAATCAAGCCAACCAAAGAGCTGCATCATCTTTTTTTTGTTTTATTAGTTTTTTAATTGGTTTCACTGTCATTAGCCACGACTTGATAAGTATATCGAGTATTTTCATCTAATTGGAAACATCATTTTGTAAAAATATTGACTATGATGAAAGGTGTATATAGGTGGTATATCATGATTCCCTTGATACTGTAGAAATGGTTGAAAGTATGAAGAACATTGCATAACTTGATGTTGAGCTTACTGTCAAAGAGCGGAACCTGCTTTCAGTTGGACACAAGAATCTCACTGGGGCAAGGAGGACCTCTTGGCGTATTATATCATCCATTTAACAAAAAGATGAATTAAAAGGAAATGAGAGCTATGTTAGTACTATCAAAGGCTATCACAAAAAGGTTGAGGATGAACTCTCCAACATTTGCAGCGACATTCTTGATATCATTGATAAGCATCTGATACCATCTTGTGGCTCAGACGAAGTTATTGTAAGTGGAGGGCGGTTTACATTTTTGGTTCCAGAATTGACTAAATCTGTATTTCTTGGTTGTTAGATAATTTTGATGAATTTTTCGTATATATATTGGTTTTATATATGATAATTTTTCGTTTTCTGAACATCGATGATTACTCATTTGGACATATATGCTGAAACAACGAGCTTTAGTAAAATTTTATGCATCAATTCTATTGATGGGTTCGAAGAGAAGGAGAGTAGAACCATTCTTCGGCTAAACCATCGAGTCATGCTTAAAACTTTATAACTTGACTGGTCTTGCCGGCTGTTTCACTTGATGAGATTTTTGGTGATTCCATCTAATATAAGTGTTAATAGCATCACAAAAGGTTAACATTGCATGTGATCATAACCCATGTTTGGTTAGCATTGTGATCATGACCTTAAACACCAATATTTTGATAAACAAAAAACGTAAACGACAATCACAAGTCATACCCGCCCATCGGGCGGGTTTTGCAACTAGTACATATATATATATATATATATATATATATATATATATATATATATATATATATATATATATATATATATATATATATATATATATATATATATATATATATATATATATATATATATATATATATATATATATAGTTGGGTTATTGTAGTGTAGTACCTTAAAGTTGTTAAAATAAAAGGTCGTCTTAACCATTGATTTTATCAATTAACATGTGATTTATTTAAGATTAGACACAAAATAACAAATATTATACATAAAAATTTGATATAAAACCACTAAAAGTTTTATACGTTAAAATTTACAACTGATACATATGATACATATTTTTGCTTCACAAAATATTATTACCATATATAATCATTTTATTCGAAAATTAAGTGATACATTATCAAAAATTACATTAGAGTTGACAATAAATTGTTAAACTATGAGACACAACTGATACGCGAGAAACTAGTAATATTAAAAATCGTGAACCGACTACTCGTACACGAACTAAAAGTTCCAAGAATACTCGTACACGAACCAAGAACTCATAAACGAACTAAAACTAATCAGTAATGTGACATTTAGCCATTTTCTTATTGCTTCTTATTTTAATAATTTTAAGAACCTACACCATTTTATCTAAATTCTATATATATATATATATATATATATATATATATATATATATATATATATATATATATATATATATATATATATATATATATATATATATATATATATATATATATATATATATATATATATATATATATATATATATATATATATATATATATCTTTACATTATATATAAGAGGAGGGATATGTCACATAAGCATCCATTAATCCACGTCATCATTTTTTTCCACAATCTTAGGAAGTTTTTTTGTTAATTTTCGTATTTTTTTAATAATTTTTTTAAATTTTCGTAGTTTATATTAATTCTTTTTTTGGCGATTAGTTAAAAAATCATATTTTGTTAACAAATAAAGCCTTGCGAGATTCGAACCTGGGACGATGCTAAATTTAGTTATACACCATAACCATTAGAGGAACATAGCTTTATTGATTATAACTTGAAAGTCAAAATATATAAATAGGGATCAATAAATACCAAATTTTCCTAAATACATATAACAATTTTGGATGTTATTTAGTATGAACTTATGTATCCTGCGTTATTAACACACGCAAAAAACAGACATACAGCTAATATCATAAACCATAATATTCATCATTCCTTATGCTCCAATGTTTACTTCCCTCAAGTGGTACAGATTATGATTGCTTGCTCGACTTTAACAAAGTCCTGGATAGGGTCACATGACCTATACCCTTTTGCTAAAGCTTCTTGTAAGGTAGATAGACATTTTTTTTGTACAAGATTTATTTGCTATGAAATCTATGATCAACATCTGAATCACTTTTATTTGATACTATAGTAGTCTATACATGAAACTGTAAGTCGAGGATGTTAAGAGCAACATCGTCAGATTGAGGTTTGTATCTTTTTCATATGGTTTGCATTTGTTATTTTAATAGCAATAATATTATGTGATCATTGTACAACACACATCTCTGTCCTTTTTTATAAGCTTATAATGTTTTTTTATTTTGTATATTGATTTGAACTTTTATATAATGAGATGTGCACCAAGTTATGATTGATTTAATGCATAGTCGGGATAATCATCTTTCCCTACTTTATGTCATGCAACCCCTTGATTTAGGATGGGCGGTTTTTATATGATGCAGAGTTATAGAAAGGAAGAAAAGAAAAATCACAGCCTGCTCTTCAAATTTGACAAATGGTTAGTTTGCCATGTTATGCTTTATCGTGATCCGGTTAATCAAATTGTAGGGGATATAATATGTGATTGACAATATGTTATTGTCAGTTTCGTCATCAATTACACCAAAACCACCGGGAAAAGACTGCAGTCTCGTGCAATTCTGGTCCATACTCCATTTAATAAGAAGAGGTAAACAAGTTTTCTTTTTGTGATAATTAGACAGTTGAATGCACATGCTTTGATTTTATAAACTAGGGGCCAAGTCGAATGTTTACTGGTCCGTATCGCTCAGTTAGTTCCTGAAAGGACTCAAGTCAGGTATTTATCTCAATTGTTAATCCTTTGTGCGACATCTGATCCTAACTTTTTTTATATGGGTTATTACACGAGCTCCCCTCCATATTAAACCAATTTTTAAGTGTTTTTGTTAGATTATTTAAACAATTGTGATGGCTAGCAGTAGTTGCATCCTTCTAGATGCAACATATAAACAACATGTGCAATCACAGGCATCCTCTATCAACATCAAAGGACTGGATATCACAGCTTCCAGCAATATCATTTACAGACATGCATCCAAATATGATGTTTCTTGGGCATGGTTTTTCACCTTTATGAATGGCATTAAGACTCATATTCTATGGGTCGAGTGCTTACCAAGCTGGTGGTTCACCCTTTCATTAAGAAAGCTTCAAATAACCCGATAACCTATTGTTTACATCCCATGCTACATTTGAATTTTCTATTTCAGATGTCAATTTACTCATAAAGTTTCGTAGTTTCCAGAGATGCATTATAGGTTGGTAATGCTTGATGAATATGTGTGGTGTAGGAGGATGAAGCTACAATATGCAACAACTTGGCTGCTGCTACGTGACCTTCCAAGTAAGCTTATATTCGAAGATTTGAAATAGTATATATAATAATTTGATAAATACTCTCCCCTTTTAGCCTATGTACCTTCCTCACAAACGAGCCGCATGCAATAAGCCATCTTTTAAAGATTTGGATCTTAAATATATAAGCTATGATATAGTTTTTGTGACATGACTAACCTTTTTATATATAACTGTATCATATTTGACAGTTGGTTTTGTCAGTCACAAAATGTGTCTGTTGGTACATAATTTCATATATAACCAACTTAAATGCAGGTTTATTTTAGATACAATACTAACTCGGCTCAAATGAGTAGGGACGTTGGTACTTTTTGTTAAAAGCCCTTTTGTAAATTCTATACAAAGATATTTCAGATAATCCATTTTGTTTTGATATTCATTGTTGTCGTTTGGCTTACTTTTAGACATTTGCTTCGTCACTTTAAACAGTTAATTGTGACATCCCGAGTGTGTTGTGAGTTTCTTATTCCTATCAGTGATCAATATTTCACTTATAAATAAGGTTGTGTATCTTGATTTAATGTACAATAATTATAAAAAAATATCATTTCATTGTCGTAAGCTCTTATTTCATATGTATTATCCAATCGGTATTTGGTTGTTTGATTGTCTAGATTCGCAAGGGTCTGATAGTTCCATTCCGCTTTCACCGCATTGGCTTCTGTCGAAACCCAGGGACGATAAGACTAGAACTGTGTCTGAGGTGTGTGACCAAGTTGAATCATACAGTCTGAATTGTTAATATCTTTCTATACTTCACCAAGTTGAATATTTTTAGCTTATAATGTTCTTGCTATTATACTCATAGGATATTCACAAAAGTCCCTTTTCAATCGCTAGAGTCACAAGGAAACAATCATAATGTTCAATTATAATGTTGTTGCTATTATTCTGTGCTTGACAACCGCGAGCGCTGGCGTGATGAAGAGAGAGAGAGAGACAAACATATTTGCTCGCAAGGATATGAGGTGGGAGGGGGGCAAAGAGCTTGGGTACAACTGCAAGGTGGATCGTTGGATGGATGACTCTTCTGGGAAATACTATGGAGAAGCACGATGTGCACCATCTGAAAGATTGTTGATTCCAGAATAAGGATGCCAATCATGATCCGCTTCTTGAGGGCATAAGGAAAAACGGGGTCCTGATGGCAAGGAAACAAATGGTCTGCGTGACAAGTGGACTAATTTAGGGAAGGACGGGTGGGATACTGACCATCCTCGACCACCTGTAAAGCTGATCATGGAAAATCCCTCAACATATAGGTGCGTCCCACTCTCTGCTCTCCTTTATATCAGTACCTTTTCAATGAAGTGAACACATCTGTGTTTTATTAATTTTTCAAGTGGTGTCGTTTCATTTATAGTAGGTAGTCGTACTTGATTTAATACTGTAGAAGTTATGGCTATTTTGTGAATATGTAGGGGCTGATGTAAAGCTGACCAATTGTATTATTCTTGATCATATTGAAATTAAGCCTTAATAGTGTAGTAATGAAAGTTTACACAAGCCTAAAAACTTATTATATCACTTATGTAGCTTAAATTAAATAATCTATTATTTCAGGATAATGCATTTATAAGTCATCAATTGTTGTTGTTGGCCAGCGGTCACATGTCGAGGATGAAGGACACCAAAATGCGAAGCTTGGAGCAACTAATATTGGTAAGATCTTTATTTATGCATTTATTTTCTTATTCAACTTTTAAATCATAAGAATACCACCACTACCTCAAGAGGCAGTAGCCAGAAGTTTTGAAGTGTAATGTTAATGAAAATGCTACTTCATTTTATCTATCCATAATACCATTTTGTGTTCAACGTGTGGGTTGAGAAACGGTTCAAAACAAATAATCTTTGTGTGGGTCAGTTATAATTTTGTTCCAATCTTCTTTCTATTTTCCTAATATTTGTTAAAAGTTATGTAATTAAGACCCATTACTAATTACGATCCTTAAAAAATGACACATCTTTTTAGTTATTTTGTTTCTTAGTTCATGGTTTGGTTCGTCCGAATGGGTTTAAAACATGACCACTTTTTCTGTGTTATTTTGTTTCTTAGTTCATGGTTTGGTTCGTCCGAATGGGTTTAAAACATTTCCACTTTAAAACATATCCAGTTTTTAACTGGAAAGAACCGAAACCCTGGGGCTAAAGGGGTAATACTTTAGCTGCTGTTGAGCAGCTAAACTACTGAAACTTCTTGGCCTCTCATATGACTTGAACTTAAATTCACGGCATATATTTGCAGAAATACGCAGCCAACCATTGCCTATAATTCTTTGTTATTGTTAACTTTCATGTCCCCGGTTCAACAATTTATAATCTTGCTTCATATTATATGGATCGCACCCCTATCAGAGGTATGGCCATCCTAGAGAGATTTATTAAAGGGGATGACGCAGTTTGGAATTTAAGAATTAAAAGAATCCCACATGTAACTAAGTCGAGCACACTTTGTTGCACGTAACTTATGTAAGCCTATTTATATCATGCATTTGATTACAATTTGTTCTATATGTAAAAGGATTTTACAGGGACCATGGATTCTTAGACAGACTGTTCTCAGACTCTAATTGGCAATATGCTTAAAATCAACTACATACATGGAAATAACTATCTGGAGGTAATTTGTTTTGCTAAAAAAATATTCTCATTGAAAAGCATAAATATATGAGTTTGTTATATAGATGGGCATCAATGTTGGTTCATGAACGACTGTGAATGTGGTGGCTGGCAAGACTTTTTGTTGCTTTTGTTGTTTGATAATTGATCAAACTTTATTATACAGATACATACTAACTTGGATAAATTTTAGACATATTTTTTAACCCGAAAGTTGTTTCCTTCTAATGTTTTGCAGGTACTAAATGGTAAATAAGTATGATGATTATATATTACTCCAATAGTCCATTCAAGTACTTTTAGAATACTTATCATAACTTCTAAAAATGGCAGGCTCACATGTCTGCTGCTGAACCAAAGACCAAAATAGGTATTCCACCACTACTGAAGGGTATTGAAGTGGTTGTAAAGTTCCCTCTCTGTTGGAGTTTAATCAGCTGTCCATAGAGGTAACCGAACATCCTTGCATTTAAAATCATCCTTTTGCAGTTAGAATCATCCTTTTGTAGTTAGAATCATTGCTTTTATCTTCACTATTTAGAATTCAATTATTTGTTACAATGTCAAAAACTCAGTGTTTTTCTGATACTATCTCAAGTATATTATCAACTTGTCAGCCACCAAAGTTTTCTTGGTAACGGAACATCCTTTTTGCTGCATCATGGGTATATTGTAACTGCTGCAACATAACCCAAACACCCCATTGACGGTATTACTTAAATCAGCTGACCATTTTAGGTGATATACTACTTTATGTGGGGAAGATAAAGACAAGCATATATGTTCATATAATGCAGTTTGAGCGCGCGGTTGGTCATGGGTCAAGCAAGTCCAGTTAAAACAGCTCTAATTTACACAAGCATTTAAGCTATTACCATTATCATTTTATATTTTAAGAATAAAACGATTTAGGATGTTGTAAGCATTACAGTTACACTATGGGTGCTTACACAGACCAATGTATTATCTAGCTAAATTATATGAGCAGAACCAGTAAGGGTGAAGGTGTGTCATTATAGAGTTGAAAACTTCAAATGGTTTTTTTTGGTAAAAAGGCTAAATGAATAATTTTATTGTTCTCCATATTTATGTTTTTATTATTCTTAGTTGCCGATGGTTACCTTATAAAAAATTGATTTATAGCAGATTTCCAAATTATAGAAGGTATTTTGAGCGGTCACCACCACGACGGAACAAAAGCCTGCCAAGAGGCAGGAGCCTTACCAGGTTATATCTTGCTAATAAAATGAAAAACGTGTGACTAAATATGATAATTTTTAAGGAGACGGAATTAGAAATGTATCATTCCCCTAACTTTTCCCTTATAAAGGTACATGTGGAGGAGTCGTAGCAGGAGCGTTACACGCCACAGAAATGTGCGTCGCAGCCAAAGCCCTCGCAACAGAACTCCGCATCGAAGCCAAAACCCAGTACGTAGCTCTAGCCCGGCTGAGAGGTGGATAAGTGAAAAATTAGAGTCTCATCTTGGACCTAGAGTTACATCTCCCAGAAGAAGGTCAACCTCTAGCTCACCATCTCGATCTCCACGTCCTAATAAAGTCACATCCAAAGCACCAAGTCGGTCCAGCTCCCCGTCCAGGTCAAGGTCGAGTTCACCTGTTGGCAAAGGGATGTGGTTAAGAAAGTTGCATTTATGGCTCCAAGTAGGTCAAGGTCAAGATCAAACTCACCTGGTGGTCTGGTTCGTCAAAGGGGTCTGGCTTCTTATGGAGATATAAGCCCCTGAAGGCTGAGACTTTAAGACACTATAACGAGTTCATGAATGCATTGCCTTACAGAGAATACACTGATATAAAGGTGTTTGCAAACATTTTACCATTTATTTTTTCGTACTTTAATTATTTATCTTTGAAACTTGAAGGTTGTGTAGGTTTAGCATCCTATTCCTGATCAAGAATTTTACCTGATATTGGAGCATAAAAGGAAACTAAAATGGGAATATGGTTATTATTGCATCTGACCGAAGAACAATTGTAAGGGTTTGTTCAAGCACTATTCCATAATTTGAAGCCACGGGATCGAAGGTAAATGAGCCATAACAAATAATATATTAAAAAATTGCCTCAAACTGACCCAAAGCTCCAATAAGGAGCAACATAGGTAGTATAAGACACTAGAAAGTTTATTCGAGCACAAAAAAAGTCCTAAAATTATGTGTTAAATTCTTTGTATAAGCATCAACCTTGAACATGTTGACTGGTCATAACATAAATGGCATCCAAAATTCTTCGATAAGTTTTATAATAACCTTTTGGTGATTTATTAACAATTTTAAAGGGTATCTGCAAGATGCCTTTCATTAACGAAGAGTGACTGCTTTCTGTAACAAAGAAGATCGAGCAGGAACTCAATGTAAGACCGTACTGAACTATAATTCATTATACATCTGATGTTGACTCAATTATATCATCTTACATTGTTCTTTATACAAGTCAGGAGGAGGAAGCTAAAAGTCTTCTAAATCACCTTCTTAAAAGCATGCATCACCTTCTAATGACACCGATCGTATTAGTCATTTTCTTCTCATCAATAATACCAAACGCCTGACTACTTCTTAAATTAAGTTCGATCCCATAAATTCAAGAATTCAAAAATTACTAACCAAAGCAAAAATCACGAAGCAGTACAAAAGGTAGTTTTTTTAGTGATTTAATTCAGAAAAAAGAATGTATCGCTACTCTTAATCAAACCTTAGGGACAGTTGTGAATATGACAAGTGTTCCAGCAATGAAACTTGTCAAGGGCCCAAGCTTTAATTCTCAGTTTCCTTCAGCAAATTATTTGATGTCAAATTTAACTGGAAGTGATAATCATTGACTACAGGGTTGTTTATGTCTCTTTGCTGGTTGTTGTTGCTGGAAACGAGACTAATCACATGTACGTAACTTTATGAAATTTATTTTCTTTAATGTTTACACATGTAATATTTTTAGTAATACGTAGTTAGGTTTTGCTTAATACTTGATAGAAGTTTATCTATGTTGTTAGAATATTACAGGTACCAATCACTATACACTATCATTGCACCTTATCTTTATCATCTTGGATGTATTTTATTAGGACTGTACAATGTAGGGTTGTATTAATTATTGAGTAATAATTTTAGGCTAAAACAAGCATGTCCATGGGTGGTATAATGGTATTAGGTGCTAGAGAGCCAAACATTAACGGGAGCAGTAATACATTTAGCGGGTGGGGGGACATTTAAATGTACTGGAGTTGCGTTGGCTGTGGCTATAACTCCAGTCAACCATACACTGTCTGAATCATTGAGCTCACTAATCTTTAAATGCGCAGTTGCGGTTGCAGCCACTATGGAATTAAATTCTTTATTAATGCCATTAATATTGACTCAAGCGGTGGACATGAGGAAAAACAAAATTACACAAGTAATTACAAATAGATGAATTCAGATCAGATCAAGTTGAACGATGTGATTAATAACATGAGGAAAGAGATAAAGAAGCTGCATGAAGTATGAAATGTAGAAGAAGTCGCCAAAATTGGGAAAACATGCTATTGATGTTCGAGAATGATCAAAGTCCATCGTATCACTTTACAAGTATTTGTAGGTTTTCATTCTACAAGATAGATTTCGATTGGGGAAAGCCTTTTAAAGTAACGATACACAGTTACACACTACAGGAGCTGATGTAAATTTTATTGTTTTGATGGATTCTCCTTCTGAAGATGGTAGCGAAGCGATAGTGCGTTTGGAAAAGAAGATATGTCTCAGGTAATCAAGCTCACTTGTCTAGATATATACAGAATGCAAAAGTTGCAAGGAGGGATGAAAGATTTGATGCTTGTGATGTGAACATTTTAAGTTATTTAGTATGTGTTTTCTTAGTCTTTCAAGTTTTTAGCATTTTTTAATTATTAGAACTCCAATTTCTCTCATTCCATGATGCATGGCGTATGCAAATATTCAAGCTTTAAACGTCTATTATTGGCTCACAAATTTAGGGTGCTTAATGGGACCCATTTTAATTTATTCATACTGTCTGACGTGGTTTCGGAAAATTTGTTGAGTTTAATTCTTGAAATTAAACCTTTTTACAAGCAACATATATTCAATTTTATCAATTGACTTTCTTGATATCTAATTGTGCTATGTTGAGACTTGAGAGCAATTATATACAAATAATTTTGCTACTATTTTATTCACACACTGTGATTTCTTTTGCTGTCAAAGTCCATCACGTAATAGTTTGGTTGATTTACAACAAGGCACGTGATTTTGTATCATTTTATATAATCAAATAATTTTATCACGCGAATTTCTCCCAGTCCACTGTTTCTATATATAATCAACCATTCTGGGACTTAAGTCTGAATTAAAGTATCATTTTATATTGTAGCTGATGTAAAAAACCAAGCTAACGCAATACATGAAATGTGCTTTCTCAACTGAAAAGTATTGTTTGCTCAAAAAAAAAAAAACTAAAAAGTATTGGTATAGTAAATGCACTTAAACCCGCATTAAAGACTAAGGGCATTCTTGGATTAGAAAACTATTTTCTAGCATCAATAGATAACTTTTTTTGGTTTAAATCTTTAAATATTCATTTACTTTTGTAAATATATCTATATGATACGTGTATCCAAAAATTATTTAGATAGTACGTGAACTTTGACTTTACCTGTTAATATGGAACATCCAAACTTTTTTTCACCTCTTAACCTGTGACATGGCATGTTAAGTTTATAACATTAGTCCTTTTATAAACTACAATTTTAAAATATTTGTATCGTTAGTCCGTTTTAACATGTTTTTCTCCAAAAAGACAATTTCGAACAAAAAAAATAACATATTTTGAAAATAAATATTCTATTTTTTTCTAAATTTGAAACAAAAAGCATATAAAATTCAATAATTGTATATAATTAACAACATTTTTTATATAGTTTTTTTCGGAAAATCTTTTCATTTTCGAATTTTTGTTTCCAAAAACTTAAATTTATTAAAATTTTGAAGGTTTTTCTCAAAAAAAAAAGAAATTTTCGAATAAACACTGTTTGGAAAAAGTGTTTTTAAAAGAAAGACATTTTCGAAAAAAATAGTTTTTGAAAAAAAAAAACATAATTTAGAAAAAATACATTTTTTAAAAAAAATTTCTTATTTTTTTCCTCTCCAAAAAGTTAAAAATTAAAAAAATTTAATGTTTTGTTCTCTAAAAATAAATTTTCGAAATTATATTTTTAGAAAAAAAAATTGAATTTTTTTTTGAAATAAAAGAACAAATTTTTGGAAAAAGGACTAACGATGGAAACATATGTTGGATGGGACCAACGATGTGACTTTCTAAAAGAAAAAAAATGCCACGTCAGCAAATTTTAAAAATTTAACCAGTTAACCGGTAATAAGTAAAAATGTGATCATATTGGCAAACAAGTCAAAGTTCACGTACTATTTGGATAATTTTTTTAGTACACGTATCATATGATTATTTTTGAAAAAATACATGGCTATTTAAACCCTTTTTTTAATTAAAAAATCAGTAGCTCAAATAATAAATTTGTAAAGGAAGTCACTGCTCGTGCTCTATCAACCAACTTCATAAATCCACACCTTTCTACACGATGTCGAAACACGCCGAAACTGCATGTATATATCTTATACATTATATTAGGTTGTATATTAGTCATATAATTTCGTTAAAATTTGCAACATTTCATTATGTGAAATCTTTAAATGGTTGCAGATTTATTAGGCAAACTTGAATACATGAAGTATATGCCCTTGCTTTCACCAACGCTATACTGGACAAATATTGCATCAAATGGAGTGTTTCACAAATGAAAGACTTCATTGGCATTACTACATCAAATGATTTTTACTTGATAGGACTGTCGTGTATCATGGATTGATACTCTTATTTATTAGAGTTCAATTGGGTAGGTAGCCATCACAATTTTCTACATTTAACTATAAGGAATGATGTGAAAAGGCGGGAAAGGCCAAGTAATGGCTCATTTTATTCTTTCAATAACTTCATTCACCAAGGTTCGTTGGATAAGTAAAATGATGAGATGATGATAGTTAACGTACAATTTACGCGCATTCTCAATAATACATAAACCTAATGTTACATTTTTATATATGCCAATTAGTTTTATCCTCTTTTTAAAATATCGATAAATACATATATTCAACCACCAATGTTACATATAAAAAAGCTTTTTCACGTTTGAACTAAAAGCATATACTTTGTAATGACAAATAATTTATTAAGTTTTATTTCCACTAATTATTAAATTACCATTCATTTTTTATTCTTTATTTACACTAAAAATGCATTAAGAGACAACTTAACTAAAAAAATTAAAACAAATATTAACAAAAAATTTCAGAAGTTATAACCATCAGTCAAAGATTACAAACACATATTTATCAAAAATATAAACTAAAACGACAATCAGAGGTCATACCCGTCCATCGGACGGGTTTTGCCACTAGTATATATATATATATATATATATATATATATATATATATATATATATATATATATATATATATATATATATATATATATATATATATATATATATATATATATATATATATATATATATATATATATATATATATATATATATATAGTGTAAGGTTATTTTCAGAACCAAATAAATGTACATAACTGCGAGAACTAACATTTTACAAGTAATAATACATAACGTACATGTTATCAATGCAGAATGTTATTTTTGTAAATATATGCAATTAAAATTAATAGGGAAAAAGTAAATTAGGTCTAACACCCCACCAAATGCTATGCGCAGCGGAACTACAACATTTGGGTGTTAGGTAGTTATCATCGCACACAAGATATATCGAACGACTCCAAAGAGACGTCAAATTTAAACTTAAATTAAAAATTGTTGAAAAGTTACATGTCTACGATTTTCCAACCCCAAATGATACAACAGAGTTTTGCGTTACGGTCCCCATGAATCTCAACCCCAAAAGTTACAGTTTTCACAACAACATGACATCAAAGTAAAATGTTTAAGTAATACTGGGCGGAAAAACAAGTAGACTCCAAGCTCCACACACAACTTCCATCCAATGCATGCTCCATGCTACACTTCAGCGTTTACCTGAAACACATGCTAAATTTGGTCAACGAAAACGTTGAGTGGAATTCATAGGTTTTACAATTCATTTTGAACATATGTGAAATAAAACCATTCACGATCATTCATAGACTTGTCGATCAAACAATCTATATTCAAGGTACTGACAATTGTGTTTAAGCTCATGACACTAAACCGTTAACTCAATCACCCGCGTAATAATTACCGGCGTGATTCAGATGAAACCAGTGCCCCTACTAAGGCATCAGTTGCAATTATACCTTATCTCTTATCACAAATTATCCGTCCGCAGGGGGTATCAACGTACTAGCCCTCGTCTCGGATAGGGTAGTCAACCCCATAGTACTATCACTTTGTATAAGCGGCTATTTCTAATCCACGCTAGGACTAAACAATAGTTAATAATTCATGAAATTAGGGCCTTTTGCAACTAGGTACTCAACACAATTTCAAAGGCAACATCCGGGTCCAACAATCATTCATGACATATGTTCATTTTGAAAACTAGCATGCATTTCCCTCGCGGGTAAAACAGTTTGAAATAATAATAAGCGAGGCTATAAATTCACACCTTATATAACAAGTAATCGATAGTTCGAGTGACGGTCACTGACGACGATGAGGATGCCCGGGTAAATCAACACCTATCAAACCAATAACGCGTAATGAGTAATCTCATTTATAAACATTATGGTACTGTATAAAATACATACATATTAGTCACTTGTGGTAATTACAACTCACGCCAAAACAAAACAATCAAGTGTTACTCGTTTTATACCATTTGTCCATATTATTAACGTTATTCATTTTTACACATTTTCGCCGATACTTACCAAAAGTACGGACTGTTTTACTAGACTTAACCCTTTTTATAAAATTTGAGAAAATTCCCAAAAATACCTTAAGTCCTGTAGAAAACATATATTTAATCCCATTAAAAGTTTTCGCTTTTACGACTCGTTACTCAACACTTTTCCAAAACTACGTTTTTCGGACTGAAATTGTACTTTGACCAAGTCGGACTCATTTGACCCGTTTAAAATACTCCATTGACCCATTTGACACCTAAGTCTTATAATAGACTCAAATATGCAGGTTTGAGACCAAAAATCAACCTTTGACCATTTACCAAACTAAACCTATAGTCCCCGGGATTTGACCTAAAACCAAGCATAATTTCGGATTATGACGGTTTTCATCTCCCGGTACACGAATTTCAAAACGTCGTAACTTTTGACTCGTTAGGAGTCGTAAGCTCTATCTTATACCAAATCGAAGCTAAGAAGATGCTCTACAACTCTATCCTAATCACAAGACCTGTTTACAAAATATTTTTTACGAAAACACCTCAAACTTTCTGCCTAAAATCAACTATACCAAAATCATACGAACGCTCATTTTCAAACCCATTTATCGACATTAATCATCATCCTAAGTACTCCTAATCATACCCAAACATCATAATCAGTCCTAAACCCCTATTAATCAATATCCTCATAAAACCCAATCATAAAAATAAACATGCAAATGGATTTACCCATCTAAAAACATGTAAAAATAGGATTAAACACATAATCTAACATCAAAACAACAACCACCATGATCCCCCAAACACCCCCTTGAGCCGTGGGGTTTGGGTGATCAAAACCCATCAACCAAATTGATTTTGGTTGATTTGTTTGGTGATTTAACATCATTCTTCCATGAATTAAACATGCAAATGCCCAATTAACATCAAAATAAACTTTTGAAATTTTTTTAATTTTTGGAAAAATTCATGTTAATGCATGTTGGAATTAACCATGGATTAACACTTACAAAAGGTTTTTAGGAAGTGGTCTTTAATTGGAATTAATCAAAAACCAAGAAAAATTGAAGTGGTGGTGGTGGTTTGGTGTTTGGCCGTCGGCCTAGAGAGAGCAAAAGGGAGGGTGGGTTTTTTTTTTCTTTGAAATGTGAAGTGTGTGTGTGGTTGATTCCATTTTTTGAAATGGGAGGGACCTTGGTGCAATTTAGGCTTTCTTTCGTCCTTAAACAAAAACGACCCTATAAGTTTACGGGATTGACTCACTAGTCATTTTAGAAAATTTTACGGGAGTCGGGAATCATCCCAAACAGTCCAAAATACTTTTAGGACACTTTAAATGTACCCGGAAAGCAATAAAACTCACCCGACTCGACTTAACACGAACCGTAAGTAAAATTCTCGAAAAATTACAATATCGATAAAACGACAATAATTATAGAAATTTGGGCATCCATCGGGATCGTATTCGTCATCGTCCTTCTTAAATCGTCAATCGTCAAAATTATAACCTCGAACATCGGTTTCAACCAAAATAATAAAATATATAGCAAATAAAATTTATTAAAAATTTCAAAAATAAGCGTAATTTAGGGTAATGTTAGTGACCTCGGTTCTAGGGTATCACATCCACCCCTCCTTAAAGAGAGCGACGTCCCGGCGCTCGCCTCTTCTTATACTCATATTTCGTGCCGCTGGAACAGATGAGGATACCTTTCCTTGAAAAAGTCCTCACGTTCCCAAGTGTATTCCGGTCCACGCCTAGAATTCCATCGAACCTTCACAATGGGAATTCTACTACGCTTCAGCCTCTTGACCTCTCGGTCCATAATTTCCACGGGTTCTTCCACAAAATGCATTTTGTCGTCCAGTTGAATCTCGTCCAAAGGAATCACCAATTCCTTATCCGCCAAACTCTTCTTCAAGTTCGATACGTGAAACGTGTCGTGAATAGCACTAAGCTCGCTCGGCAACTCTAACTTATACGCTACTGGTCCAATTCGTTTAACGATCTTAAATGGTCCAATGTACCTCGGACTCAACTTTCCTTTCTTCCCAAAACGAATTACACCCTTCCACGGCGAAACCTTAAGCATAACCATATATCCGACTTCAAATTCCAACGGTTTTCTTCTGTTATCGGCATAACTCTTCTATCTGCTTCTCGCAGCAAGTAGTCGGTTCTTGATTTGCACAATCTTCTCTGTCGTCTCTAAAACCATTTCGGGTCCAGTCAATTGACTTTCTCCTACTTCACTCCAACACACAGGCGATCTACACTTCCTTCCATACAACGCTTCGAATGGTGCAGCCTTGATGCTCGCATGATAACTATTATTATACGAAAACTCCACTAAAGGCAAGTGGCGTTCCCAACTTCCCCCAAAATCAATCACGCATGCTCGGAGCATGTCCTCCATCGTCTGAATAGTTCGTTCACTCTGGCCGTCAGTCTCCGGATGATAAGCCGTACTTAAATTCAATTCAGTGCCCATCGCACGTTGAAGCGATTTCCAAAATTCCGAAGTAAACCTACTATCGCGATCCGAAATGATCGATAACGGTACTCCATGTCTGCAAACGATCTCCTTCACGTACACACTGGCCAGCTTTTCCATACTGTCCGTCTTCTTCATAGGTAAGAAATGAGCAGATTTCGTCAATCTATCCACTATTACCCAAATCATATCACATCCACTAGGAGTTCTGGGTAAACCCGTCACGAAATCCATAGCGATTTTCTCCCATTTCCATTCTGGGATCTCTGGTTGTACCAACAACCCAGACGGCTTCTTATGTTCGGCTTTAACCTTCGCACAAGTCAAACACTTACTAACGTAACGAGCAATATCCGCCTTCATATTCGGCCACCAATAGACTTTCTTCAGATCATGATACATTTTATCTGATCCAGGATATATCGAGTAATTCGACTTATGAGACTCGTTCATAACCAAATCTCGTACTCCAGGCTTTCCTTCCTCGGATGGACACAACGGTAACCAAATCTGATTCTCGAAATATCTCAGTCCGTCTGACCTAACCAGAAAAAGAGGTTTCAACATTCTTCCCAAGTTCTCAGCATCAACATTCTCTTTCATTAATCCCCTCTCTTGAGCCTTCGGTATAGTTTCAGTTAAATCAACACTCTCAGTCATCACTAAAGCTCTGACTCTCAAAGGTTTCTCTCGATCCTTCCTACTAAGTGCATCCGCTACAACATTCGCCTTACCAGGATGGTAGCGAATTTCACAGTCATAGTCACTCAGTAATTCTACCCATCGTCTCTGTCGCATGTTCAACTCCTTTTGATCTAAAATGTGCTGCAAACTCTTGTGGTCAGTGAATACAACACACTTCGTCCCATACAAATAATGTCTCCACAATTTCAATGCAAAAACTACAGCTCCTAATTCCAAATCATGCGTCGTGTAGTTCTCCTCATTCTTCCTCAGTTGTCTCGACGCGTAAGCAATCACCTTCTCGCGCTGCATCAACACAGCTCCATAACCCTTACGAGATGCGTCACAATACACTACAAAGTCTTCGGTTCCTTCAGGTAATGACAATATCGGTGCAGAACATAACTTGTCCTTGAGCATTTTGAAAGCGAATTCTTCCTCATCTCCCCATTCATACACCCTATTCTTCTCGGTAAGCTTTGTCAATGGCTTCGCAATCAACGAAAATCCTTCAATGAATCTCCGATAATACCCAGCTAAACCAAGGAATTGTTGAACTTCAGTCGGCGTTGTCGGTGCCGACCATTCCCTGATCGCTTCGACCTTGGCAGGATCCACGCGAACTCCTTTGCTATCAATTACGTGACCAAGGAATTGCACAGACTCTAACCAAAACTCACACTTCGAGAACTTCGCATACAGCTTCTCTCTCTTCAGCAGATCCAATATCTTTCTCAGGTGCTTCTCGTGCTCTTCCTTACTCTTAGAGTAAATAAGAATATCATCAATAAAAACAATGACAAACTTATCTAGATACGGCTTGCATACTCGATTCATAAGGTCCATGAATACAGCAGGCGCGTTTGTCAACCCAAACGGCATCACTCGAAATTCGAAGTGTCCATACCGCGTACGAAAGGCAGTTATAGGAATATCCTCCTCTCTCACACGCAGTTGATGATACCCTGACCTCAAGTCGATCTTTGAGTATACACAGGAACATATCAATTACAAGGTTCAATTAAGTCGATTTCAAAAGCGTAATTTCCTAACTTCAAGGTACACCCTTTCAGTATAGAATTCGTACTAACAATTTTCCCATCGGCTAACTCCACGTTATAACTAGTCGTTAACAATACCGGTTTTCTATCGATATGACGACTAAATTTAACATCTACGAAACTCTTGTCGAAACCAGAATCAATCAAAATACTAGCATAACAAGCGTCTAGCAAAAACGTACCGGTAACCACGTTAGGACCCTGTGGTTTATCAACCGTCCCTACTTGATACACGGCAGCAGCATTGTTACCTCCTTGCTTGTTTCATGCCTTCGGGAAATTTCCTTGCTTATGGCCTCTTTCTCCACATCCAAAACAACCCATCACTCTCGTAGCATTCGCCCCAGTGGCTACCCCCTTTGTTCGGCAATCTGACATCCTATGGCCCGCTTTTCCACATTTGCCGCACGCAGGTGGGCAACTCCCTACATGGTACAAGTTGCATCGACCACAGTGGGGATTCACCTTCGCTCCTCTGGGGTTTGTCACAGCTCTCATCCCGTCATTCCTTCGCTGGTTGAACTGCTGACTGCGGTTCTGACCCGGATTATTTTGGTTTCCACCTCGGCTTTGACCCTGGGATTGATTGCTCTGTGCTGCCTCCCACTTCCTCTTATTTCCTTCAGCAATGAAGTTCTTCTTGTCTTGGAGTTTGACATCCATCAACGCGTGAGCCATCTGGACCGCTTCATCAAACGACCCAGGTTTAGACGAAGTCGTCTCACCCTTGATATTACTGGACAGACCTTTGATGTACTGTTTCATCTTCTTGTTATCATCGGCAAAGGCCTCTGGACACAAAAGGCTTAATTCATTAAACCTCCTGGTGTAAGCAGTGATATCATTGTTTCTCAAAGTCAGGTGCCTCAACTCATCTTCCAATTGACCCAGCTCCTCTTCAGAACAGAACTTCTTGGTCAAAAGAGCTTTAGTAGCAGTCCATGTTCTTGCATTCGCTACTGCTAACCCAACAGTGGCTACTTGGGTGTTCCACCAACTCAATGCGTCGTCAAGAAAAGTAGCAGCCGCAAACTTGACCTTGTTCGCTTCTGAACAACCACTAATCTCGAAAGTACTCTCGACCTTTTCTAACCGTCTCCTGAGTTCTAGAGCTCCACCAGTTCCACGAAATTGCGTGGGACCACATTTTATAAAGCTAGAGTAAGTACACTCTCTTGGGGCTTGCTGTCTCCCCACATTTCTGCCTTGGTCTGGGTTCCTCCCTGCTCGATCTGCTTCTAGCGCATTCGCAATGGCTTCATGAATCATCGTGTTCACACGGTCGGCTGTTAGTTTTGGAGGCATGGTGCGTTATCAAATACACCTCTCTGCAAAGACAGGGAAAATAGAAAAACAATGTAAGTATACACATCAAGATTAAGATGGATTTCTCTTTCAAGACATAATATAAATACAACGACACATCGCTACAGAGTTACTAATATTCATCAATTTACATCACAAAAGATCAAATTAAAGACATATCACAGATCATGAAAGGTAAACATGGATTGTATTGATAATCAACCAAAATTGTGACAAGTATTGCCACTACAACCATTCACCATAAAACTTAAGTCCTCAAGTTTTTCGTCACAATGCCATCATACAAAAGTCTAAAATAGTTCTATTACAACGATCAAAGATAAAATACAAGACAAGCAACTAGTCATGTGGTGATCCACACGACCTCTTGGATGGCGGTTCATCATCATCTTCCTCGGGTTCCTCGTCGCTATCTTCCTCGTCCACTTCATCCATCTTCCTCTTTCCTTTGTCGTTCGGCCCACATTCAGTCGCCTTCTTCGTCCCTGACGTAGACCCACACTCAACCGCTACATGATTTCCCACAGTGATACAAACACCTCTGGCAGGTGGCTGGATCATGAAGTCATTAGCTTCCATTTCCAAGTCGTCCATAAATCTCCAATCTGGGGGCAAGGATGCTCTCACTCGATGCTCCCAACTCTGCATCCTAGACAATCTCGCTTGATCTTCCCTAACTCGATCAAGACTGGCGCTCAAGTTCGCGATCATCGATCTCAGACTGTTGATATCACTCTTGTTTGCATTTCCATCAAACTCAATCCTTGAAGTTCTTGCCAATAATCTTTGGTGTGCTCTTTCATTCTCGTTGAATCTGTTGATTACCCTTGATTCCACCACAAACCGCTCATACATCAACCTATCCATCCTCCTCAAACGACCTTCGGGATCCCAGTAGTGTCTTGGTCTCGGAAAGTAGACCCTCGCGATATTCTCATGAATAGATTGTGATTTAGATGAATTGCTGGATTCTGCACCGCTCCCATTACTTACTCGAACAAACCCTGGCACTGTCTTCAGGTAGTCCTTACAATTGTCCATCGGGTGACGAAAGGGTTGCTGCTCATATCGGTCGGTCGGAGGCACTTCATAACCCTTTGGCGAATTTGGAGATTGAAATAAATCAGGTTCGGTCTGACCGACAGCGTTCTCGGGAATTCCATCATCCACCGGTTCCTCGGGCTCTTCCTCAGAATCCTCACTACCATCGCTACTGATACTGAAGTTGTCCACGTCACTTTTGTCATGTCATTTCCCGGCTCTACCGCTTCTTCTGGAGCGATCCATCCATTGTCATTATTCGGCGGGTTCGGAGGAAACGGTCCCCCTTCGTGTCCTACGACATAATCGTCTCCATTTCCATTAGGCGGTACCTCGGCCATTCCTGCAATAACAGAGAATTTTGGAGGGTACGTAAGATAACTATTCAATATTTATAAATACATGCATGCAAATGCAATGCAAAGGTGGTACACATGCCCAAAATGCGATAATTTGATGCTCATGCATAAGTAATACAAGAATTACGGTATCGGGTATTCCACGTATAATTTCAGCGTTTACATATAGTAATTTCCATATCTACGTAATAAATACCCACATATATACTTCAACTCAAAAGTATACGTCAATGCCATGAATACAAAAATAAACCTTACCAGAGCCATGCAGGATAGTTGTGTGCGCTTGGACAATTTCTTACGACACCAAAAGTTATAGTTTAGGAATTTTCAAAACGACCTAGTTCTCTATAACTCATGGCTCTGATTACCAATCTATAACACCCCACCAAATGCTATGCGCAGCGGAACTACAACATTTGGGTGCTAGGCAGTTATCATCGCACACAAGATATACCGAACGACTCCAAAGAGACGTCAAATTTAAACTTAAATTAAAAATTGTTGAAAAGTTACATGTCTACGGTTTTCCAACCCCAAATGATACAACAGAGTTTTGCGTTACGGTCCCCATGAATCTCAACCCCAAAAGTTACAGTTTTCACAACAACATGACATCAAAGTAAAATGTTTAAGTAATACTGGGCGGAAAAACAAGTAGACTCCAAGCTCCACACACAACTTCCATCTAATGCATGCTCCATGCTACACTTCAGCGGTTACCTGAAACACATGCTAAATTTGGTCAACGAAAACGTTGAGTGGAATTCATAGGTTTTACAATTCATTTTGAACATATGTGAAATAAAACCATTCACGATCATTCATAGACTTGTCGATCAAACAATCTATATTCAAGGAACTGACAATTGTGTTTAAGCTCATGACACTAAACCGTTAACTCAATCACCCGCGTAATAATTACCGGCGTGATTCAGATGAAACCAGTGCCCCTACTAAGGCATCAGTTGCAATTATACCTTATCTCTTATCACAAATTATCCGTCCGCAGGGGGTATCAACGTACTAGCCCTCGTCTCGGATAGGGTAGTCAACCCCATAGTACTATCACTTTGTATACGAGGCTATTTCTAATCCACGCTAGGACTAAACAATAGTTAATAGTTCATGAAATTAGGGCCTTTTGCAACTAGGTACTCAACACAATTTCAAAGGCAACATTCGGGTCCAACAATCATTCATGACATATGTTCATTTTGAAAACTAGCATGCATTTCCCTCACGGGTAAAACAGTTTGAAATAATAATAAGCGAGGCTATAAATTCACACCTTATATAACAAGTAGTCGATAGTCCGAGTGACGGTCACTGACGACGATGAGGATGCCCGGGTAAATCAACACCTATCAATCCAATAACGCGTAATGAGTAATCTCATTTATAAACCTTATGGTACTGTATAAAATACATAAATATTAGTCACTTGTGGTAATTACAACTCACGCCAAAACAAAACAATCAAGTGTTACTCGTTTTATACCATTTGTCCATATTATTAACGTTATTCATTTTTACACATTTTCGCCGATACTTACCAAAAGTACGGACTGTTTTACTAGACTTAACCCTTTTTATAAAATTTGAGATAAATTCCCAAAAATACCTTAAGTCCTGTAGAAAACATATATTTAATTCCATTAAAAGTTTTCGCTTTTACGACCCGTTACTCAACACTTTTCCAAAACTACGTTTTTTGGACTGAAATGTACTTTGACCAAGTCGGACTCATTTGACCCGTTTAAAATACTCCATTGACCCATTTGACACCTAAGTCTTATAATAGACTCAAATATGCAGGTTTGAGACCAAATATCAACCTTTTACCATTTACCAAACTAAACCTATAGTCCCCGGGATTTGACCTAAAACCAAGCATAATTTCGGATTATGACGGTTTTTATCTCCCGGTACACGAATTTCAAAACGTCGTAACTTTTGACTCGTTAGGAGTCGTAAGCTCTATCTTATACCAAATCGAAGCTAAGAAGATGCTATAAAACTCTATCCTAATCACAAGACCTGTTTACAAAATAATTTTTACGAAAACACCTCAAACTTTCTGCCTAAAATCAACTATACCAAAATCATACCAACGCTCGTTTTCAAACCCATTTATCGATATTAGTCATCATCCTAAGTACTCCTAATCATACCCAAACATCATAATCAGTCCTAAACCCCTATTAATCAATATACTCATAAAACCCAATCATAAAAATAAACATGCAAATGGATTTACCCATCTAAAAACATGTAAAAATAGGATTAAACACATAATCTAACATCAAAACAACAACCACCATGATCCCCCAAACACCCCCCTTGAGCCGTGGGGTTTGGGTGATCAAAACCCATCAACCAAATTGATTTTGGTTGATTTGTTTGGTGATTTAACATCATTCTTCCATGAATTAAACATGCAAATGCCCAATTAACATCAAAATAAACTTTTGAAAAATCTTTAATTTTTGGAAAAATTCATGTTAATGCATGTTGGAATTAACCATGGATTAACACTTACAAAAGGTTTTTAGGAAGTGGTCTTTAATTCGAATTAATCAAAAACCAAGAAAAATTGAAGTGGTGGTGGTGGTTTGGTGTTTGGCCGTCGGCCTAGAGAGAGCAAAAGGGAGGGTGGGTTTTTTTTCTTTGAAATGTGAAGTGTGTGTGTGGTTGATTCCATTTTGTGAAATGGGAGGGACCTTGGTGCAATTTAGGCTTTCTTTCGTCCTTAAACAAAAACGACCCTATAAGTTTACGGGATTGACTCACTAGTCATTTTAGAAAATTTTACGGGAGTCGGGAATCATCCCAAACACTCCAAAATACTTTTAGGACACTTTAAATGTACCCAGAAAGCAATAAAACTCACCCGACTAGACTTACACACGAACCGTAAGTAAAATTCTCGAAAAATTACAATATCGATAAAACGACAATAATTATAGAAATTTGGGCATCCATCGGGATCGTATTCGTCATCGTCCTTCTTAAATCGTCAATCGTCAAAATTATAACCTCGAACATCGGTTTCAACCAAAATAATAAAATATATAGCAAATAAAATTTATTAAAAATTTCAAAAATAAGCGTAATTTAGGGTAATGTTAGTGACCTCGGTTCTAGGGTATCACATTAGGGGCACAATCGGAATTTAACTTCCCATAAAAATAGCATCTTTTCCACATAACCACAAAAACCGTTTACTCAAACTATACGCTTTATTTTTTTGACAATTATAATCATACAAATAAAACTAGATCTAACACCCCCATCATCATCATATCATCCATGTTTTCTAGTATTCATCATCATCATTTATAAATTGATCTTATATTAGAGCCACCATCATGTGTTGATCAAGTACCCATCTATCCTAAATCAAATCATACACCGGAACATTGATGATTGTTCGAGATTTCTGTCACTGAGATCGTGCGTCATTTTTTTCTTATTCGCGGTCCCCAAGCCATGTTGCACTGGATATCCGGTCTGTGTAAGCTACTACTCAAAACCATAAAACTCAAATAAATCTAATATTTCACTTTCGTGTCACATAATTTGATATGGATGTTTTATTTTATATATTTAAATTATTTAAATAGTGCTAGACGATTACATAATATCTATCTATGATGATGGTTTATAGCTAATTGAACCATCTATTGCCAATTGATCTAACAGTATCATATTTACTTTTATTACTAGAGAAAAAAAAATTCAAGATCTCAAATTTGAGGTTTGATTTTTTATTTATATTAATTATTTTTTATCTATGAAATGCAATGATATAAGGTATTTTCTTGGAAAATATTTTTATGTATTAAATTTGTATGGTTAAATGTATCTCGATCTCACCACTGTTCATTCTTTTTCAATTGTGTCTTGTTTTATATATTTTGTTATAGTGTAAAACAAATTCTATTGAAGGTTTTATTGTTTTAAACAGTGGGGTGGTATTATAATGATTACTATGGTTCTTACAAATACTAACATATAATAATGGTTCGTACTCAAGGGCGGGAGGTAAAGTATAAAGTATTGGGTGTATAAATTTTTTAATGCGAATATCTATGTAACACATACGTTTAAGATCGGTTCATTTTTAAGAAACAGACATTTTTAGCAAATATTTACACTACGCGACAAATTCTATCGTGTTCCCGGTGCATCCCCGAAAACCCCCTAGCTCCGCCCTGTTCTTACTTATACTAACTATACTAATCGTGATAGGTAAATCGAAATGAATTTCATAAAAGACGTTTATTCGTCACTTGTCGCAAAGGCATGTATCAAAGAATAGGTTATTATTTGCTAAAAAAAAAGAATAGGTTATTATTTGCTCAAAAGAAAATGTTATTATTTGCTCAAAAAAAAGAATAGGTTATTATTTATGTAGAGATGTCTTTAGATGATAGATATAAAATAGCCGTTAAAAAAAACCTGCGAGTAATTGTGCATATGTGTTATGCTAGTATATTGATTAAAAAATAGCTTATTTGCTAGTGTGCATATGTGTTCTGCTGTATGATTAATTATTTGCATAATTTGAAATAGAAAAAAATTGTGCAGATTGTTAATTATAGTGATCAAATAATTTTTTTTGTTAATTGTGTGATTACAGGTAAAGAGTATGATGGAGCAATGTAAAATGCACATGTATTCTGTTCATACTATCTAGCAAGAAGATAATTATGAGACAAGTATTTTGTTCATACTATCTAGCAAGAAGATAATTATGAGATAAGTATAAAGAAAAGACACAAGTGCATGCGGCGGATACAAGTGCACCTAATAAATTTTATATGTTTATACAAAGACATATGGAAAAAAGAATATGCATGTATCCACACACAAATCGAGAGTTCCAAGAGATAAAATACATGTGCACAACCAAAATCAAGTTATGTTAAATATCTGTAGACATTTATTTACTTTTTAAGTTTGTATTTAAATTCTATCACTTGATTTGAGACGTGTATAATGTTTTTGTTATGAAATGTATATGATACATGGAAAATGTACGTTTATCATTTTATCCACTTATGCTGATATTTGTCCTTGAAACAAATTAAAATTTTAACAATTTAACACTAAAACTGTATAGAAATTTAGATTATACGAGTAAAAAACACACATGCATGTATCCTTTTGAAATCAAACCATGCTGGAAAAAAATTCATCTCCTAAATAAAGGGGCTGAAAAAAACGTTAGTTTATTAAAAAAAGTCAAAATAAAATGAAAATTGTAATTTACAATTATACCCTTCTAAATAAGTAATAAATTAAATATCAGAAAAAATCTGTTTGGTTGATGTTGGTTCTCGCAGTTCTGTACTTTTTTTTGGTTCTGAAAATAACCTCACCCTATATATATATATATATATATATATATATATATATATATATAATATATATATATATATATATACATACATATATATATATAATATATATATTATATATATATATATATATATATATATATAATATATATATATATATATATATATATATACATATATATATATATATATATACATAATATATATATATATACATATATATATATATATATATATATTTATATATATATATATATATATATATATATATATATATACATATATATATATATATATATATATATATAAATATATATATACTTTATATATATATAGATATATATATTTATAAATATATATATGTACATATATATATATACATATACATATATATATTATATATATTAAATATATATATATATAATATATATATATATATATATATATATATATATATATATATATATGTAATATAATATATATATATATATATATATATATATATATATATTATTTATATATATGTACATTTTTAATATATATATATATATATATATATTATATTATATATATATATATATATATATATATATATATATATATATATATTATATAGATTATATATATATATATATATATATATATATTATATATAGTATATATATATATTATATATATATAGATATATATATATTATATATATATAGAGTTAGGTTAATGTAGTGTAGCTACTTAAAATTATTAAAATAAAAAGTGATATGAACCGTTGGATCTATTAATTTTGATTTGATAAGACTAATTGTAAATGAAATAAATTTAGTAATAAATGTATGTTTAATGAAATTTTTGTTCTAACAATAATAACACTTTAATGCCTTCTTTTATTGTTTGACTACTCATTAAATTTCTATAAAAGCCAATATGTTTCACATGAATTTTTAGTGACTTTTTAAGATATATATTAAGGTTATGATTAGTAATTTGTGATACAATCATTTTGCAATGCATAAAAATGTGCATTTTTTGTATTCTACTTATTTTGGATTTGTAGTTACAACAAAATGATACATCACTATTTAGAGATATGATGTAGAAAGTTATTTTTCAAAATATTCTTGAGGTACACAAGTGTAATATATATTCAAGATGATACACCTAAAAGAATAACTCGTACACCTACGCGAAGAGCGACTCGTACACAAAGAACATCTCGTACATAAAGAACAACTCGTACATAAACAAGGACTCGTACACGAAGATCAACTCCTACACAAAGACAACTCGTACACTAAGAGCAACTCACACACGAAAGGCGATTCGTATAAAAAGAACAACTAGTTCACAAAGAGCAACTCGTTCACAAAGAGCAACTCGTACACAAAACGACTCGTACATAAAGAAAAACTCGTCTCATAGTCATTTAAAAAAATAAGTACACTTATTACACCTTTAATGACATGAAAAAGTAATTAATTTTATTTCTGAATATCATTTAAAGCAATTAATGTCATCTTAATCATAAATAGTTAATCTAACAACTTAAAAGACTTTTCATTTTAACAACTATAAGGTACTACACTACTTTAACTAAAATCTATATAATATATCTATATATTATATATATACTATATATATATATATATATATATATATATATATATATATATATATATATATATATATATATATATATATATTATAATATATATATATATATATATTATATATATATATATATTATACATATATACTATATATATATACATATATATATATATATATATATATATATATATATATACATTATATATATATACATATACATATATATATATATATGCATATATATATATACATATATATATATATACATATATATATATATATATATATACATATATATATATATATATACATACATATATATATATACATATACATATATATATATATATATATATATACATATATATACATATACATATATATATATAATATATATATATATATATATATATATATATATATATATATATATATATAATATATATATATTATATATATATATATATATATATATATATATATATATATATATATATATATATATATATATATATATATATATATATATATATATATACTATAGTATATATATACTATATATATATATATATAATATATATATATATATATACTATATATATAATATATATATATATATATATATATATATATATATATATAATATATATATATATATATATATATACTATATATATATATATATATATATATATATATATATATATATATATATATATTATATATATTATACTAGCGTCGTAACCCGCCCAACGGGCGGGGTCGCTTTTTTTCTTGTTCCGAAGGGTTTATTGTTGTGCGTTCTTAGTTTCTTGAATTTGTAATTTAACATTTAGTATATTTTTACTTATACTTTACGCTTAAGTAACGTTTATCTGTGGTCAACATGCGAAATTGTTTTTTCTTAATACGAACGAACCATTGACGAGGAACTTGTGACCCGATGACTCGATCAGGTTGACCTAATGATCGATTTTGTTACAGTGACTTGACCGGATTGACCCGATAGTAAAACCGTAATCTGATATATTACTGTAATATGATTCTTAAATTTACGTTAAAAATGGATATTCTCATTTTCAAAACCCATACTTTTTTCACGTAAAAATGTTCATACAATTTCTGTAATTTATGACATTTATCAACCGGCCTCAATCTTGAGTAAATTTCATCAAACATATTCACTTGTTAGACTTTGGAGTATCGGACTACTTGCATATCGAAAACAATATTTTGCGAGCGTGATGAATGGTAAGAGAAAAAATTATTATGAAGTTATATTGTATTAACCATTTATACAAAATAAAATAAAAACTATAAGTATACATAGTTAATTCTATGATTTTTTCACACATTAATATTCTTAAACTGTTAATCGTTATGCGAAAAATATAACGTTACACATAGAGGTGGCGATACGGGCGGATGGACTAAACGGGTGATGGGCTAAACGGGTGGCGAACCAAATGGGCGCGGGCGAAATGGACGGGCGAAAAGGGCGGTATAAATGGGCGCAAGCTAAAATTAGAAAAAAACATATAAAAACGTAGAATTAAAACAAAAACTTGTTTGAAAGCAGGGGATGAAAAATTAAGATAAAATATATGTCGGGTAGCCGAATTCGTATATTATACGTGCGCCCATTAAGCCCATTTAAGTTTTTACATGTGTGCTCATTTAGCCCATTAATATTAAAAAATTGTCTCTTCTTTTTCTGAAAAGTATCAAAAAGTACCCATATGTATCAAATGGGCAAGATTTAATTATCTTTCTATAGATATGTTGTATGATACACTTTCGACAAAAAAATAATTTTTCTTTATTTAGTTGTCAAAAATTCTCATATATGATGTAAGACTATTATTATATATGATATAACTTATCATATATAATATAAACCGATATCATATATGATTTAAAAATAATTTATGATTTAATACTGGTATCATATATGATGAAACACTATTATCATATATTTGATATTACGAATAAAAATGGAACTTTTTTTCTTTAAATGTATATTATAGTACATATCGGTAGAAATATAATTAAATTCTCGTCGTGATGGTATTTTTTGTTTAACATTTAACGGTTTAAAAAATATTTAAATTATAGAAAATAGAAGAAAAATAAAATATATTTAATTTTATCCATTAAATGAAAATGAGATATATAATAAAAATGAGTCCGCGTATATATATAAAAATTGATATTCAAAATAACTCCCTCTAATTTTATTATGTGAAGCAAACATAAATATTGACTTTATATCAAAAGTGAGTGGTCGGTTCATTTATCTTATTTGCCTAATTTAGAGAATATACATAAATTACACATCAAGTTTGACATCTACAACATCACTTAGATAGTTAGATCAAATGCATAATACTACTTTAAATCTGATGATTAAATTCTTTGCCAAATAAATGAAAGAATGATACTCGTTCGTTAATATTTTCATTGCGTATTTTGGGTTGGATAGTTGTTGAGTTTTGATTTGATAAATTTTAACAAATACAATTACATGGTGAAGTAGTTTTAGTTGTTCTTTTGTTGATAAACCTCCACGTGTGCACATAAATGACCATGGGGCATATTGGCTGTTAAAGGTTTTTCTATATATAAAAGCTTTTAGCTAAAGGGTCGAAACAAAGCTTTTTATAAATTGAATTTTATTATTTTAAATAAGAAGCATCAAAAAGCTACATATCAAATAGGGTCAATAATTAACTTAGATGTGAGTGTAAATCTTCAAGTCATTTCCTTCAATGACTTGTGGATATGTAATCATAAGTGTAGATAGATTTTGTTAATTGACATTTGACTAAAACAACACGCTTGTAACTAAAATATGTTAACCGGTCACAAGGAAACTAAATGTTATTGAAGCATATGATTACACCTCTACAAAACAAGATATACTCTATCATAAGTATGTTATAGAAGTATTTGTATATATGTCACCGACTTTCGCGGTCTTTATCTCTGTCAACATGTCATCGAGTTTCCGTTTCTCTAATTTTTATGGTTTAATAATAGGTTTATAACCTTCGGCTGCTGCAACAGACATATAAAAACCAAAAGGTGAGCACTAAACCTATTTTCATACTAAACATGATAACATTATTAATTATGGGTTACATTAGTTATGGGTCACGTGATCGACTTTTGTCTAATTTTTATGATTTATTGATAGGTTTATTAACCCTTGCGATGCTACATTACACCTATTTCTATACTAAACATGATCGATATCCATATAAATTTAAACATGATCACATTAGTTATGGGTCACATTATTATAGAAATATTTTTTTAACAAAAAAGAGCATAAAATCTGGGCAAACCTCATTTCAATGTAGAACAATGTTTTAGAGGCGCTACTGCATGGCGAAATTCAGTTGTGCGTTAAATAACCAGACTTACATGTGGTTTTAGGATGAATGGGAGATGACAACCTGGGCTACAAACAAACCATATTAGGACGATGATACAGAATCATTTAATAGAAAAAATAGTGAAAAGAGATCGAGAGGCTGGTCTCCTATGTACTTCATTGTAATCTGCATAGGCCCCATCACAATTTTGGTAGTTCAAAACATCATATGTAAATATGGAGATGTATCAAATCAGTTACAAACACCACTTACTTCAATCATTCATTCGAAACTTTTGATTAGCAAAAGACATGTGAGCTTGTAGGTTGATATGCATACAATCTTCTTGACGGATTTGGACAATCATAAGCCGAACGCAATGTTAACTTACCAAATTTTCGTCAATTGCAGAAGCTTCTAACAACACAACTCCAGAAAGGGTTTCAAATGCTATTCGTGGGCCAGGTTACAATTAGATGTGAGTCATTTAGCAGTACAATAAAACATAAATAGATCTTTAGATAACAAAATGTCATTACAACCATAGATATTGATCTCGTGAGTTAAAAAAAGCTTACGAGCAGCATATGTGATAGATTCAGGATTGTTAGAGCTATAGCGCCACCTTCCATCACTTTGGCTAAGAGCCTGGTAAGCTGAAAAAGAACATCACTTTTAACCTTAAGGGGTGATCATTTTGAGTAGCGAAGCCTCCACCATAAAGAAAACAAATATATTATTGGTCGATAAAATTCAAATTCAAGGGATTAAATTCTTAAGCAAAACAAAAGACTATTTTGTGAATTACCTATTTTAAAACATGAGCTATAAAATAGTTGCGAAAACATCTATACCTAGTTGAACATTTATTAACCTAAAAGCAGCAACAACGGAAGTATATACAATCAGAAAAATTATAATTATTATAAGCAACATGAAACAAATAGAAAATTCCAAAATTATATAATACTTCAGTGGGGGCACACACATAGACGTTACCGATTTCCTAAAGTTCTTGAAAGTTTGTTCCCCAAATATGAAAATATATTTTACCCCATAGAAGGACAGAAAAAATCATATTGTTTTATTCAAAAAGCAGGCTCATATATGCAATAATCGAACTGATCATCAGTTAATCGAAAGTTAGGAAACAGACTATTGTCCCAAGATTCTGCGAAACAGACTTTGGGCAGGAAGTTTGGTTGGATAGGACAAAGTCCGGTGGTAGAAACTAAAAATACACCTCTTAGATGCTGACTGTGTGTGAAAAATGTAATATTAAGCCTTTGGACTTAAGCTTAACCAGACATCTTAAAAGTGCTTAAGTGTGGTATTGACGATGATTAATATTCCTCTGCCACTGTACGTAAGGGGTCATGTGCCGTCAAATTCAAACTGCCTCACCATGGTAATGCTTCTGGTACAAATTATGAGATCAGAGATATTGATACAAACAAAACGCATCTTCGGAAAATAGTGTGGTTATTTTACCCCTGCCTAGAAGACCAAAAACCATTAGTAGCTGAATAGGTGGTTATTTGACACGTTCTAAGGAATAAGGGTTATTTGACATGTTTACTGAACATTTGAACTCCAAATTTAACTTCTGTATTGCATACGTACACCGTCTTCTACTTTTTGTTGCTAATCCATTATTCGTCCAACACCTATTCC
>JANFOE010002405.1:0-116642 GCA_025667525.1 Glebionis coronaria | reverse complement strand
TAAAATTGCATGAGGTCATGGCAATGTTCAAGTGTAGGGGATTTGATATGAGCAAAAACTCATATCAATTAATCAACAAATCACCCTAAAACACAAGGAAAATACCTAACTTTTGTGCAATAAAGCGAAATTATGTGGTATGTTTTGTGTTTGTGTAAAAATAGGTAAGAAGGATACATTTTCAAGCAAACAAGAAGAAAATCAAGCTTATTTGGATGAAAAAGACAAAGAAGGATCAAAGATGACAAGACTTTGAAGATAAGGGACCTATCTTGATAACACTCCAAAGTTGAAGGACTAAATGTGTAAATATGCCAAAGTCAAGATAAAAGTCAAACATGGTCAACTATTCAGTCACCAAGTCAAAGGGTCAAACCTATCAAGAATGCCAAGTGGAAGGACCATTTTGCCAAAGAAATGAAGTTCCTAGCTTATGTTGATAATCTGCCATACTTAAGGGGTTGAATTTGCCATTTTCCAAAGATAAATCAAGTTTAATCCATGTGAAATGGTTTTGGCCAATGAGAAGGCAAGAAACAAGGTCACACGGATTGCCAAATACCATGCCACCTCATCTCTTGCAATAACTGCGCTGCAAAGAATTAAATAATTTCCACTATCCAAAAGCAACCAATGAGAGAAGGCCATGCAATATTCAAATTATACAATCCGGATAATGATCCGTGTGCTTCCATTTCACCAAACCAAAATATGACACGTGTCTTCATCTTCCTCAACAAACCCAAAAGTGATTTCAAGCTACACTTAATTTCAGAAGGAGTTCTCTACATGAAAGTTGATCGTTTTTTAGAGAGGAACACATTGGACACAACCAATTAAGCTCAAAATCAATAAATCAAAAATCCATAATTCTTGAAGAACATGATGATGAACATTTAGCAGCTTAGTGACACGTGGCAAAAATCAAGTGGTGGAAACACGTCATCAAACCCAAAACTTACTCACATTTTGTCTATAAATAGGATTGTAATCTTTCATTTTGAGAGTTAGTTAATGTGTGAAATTTTCACACACATCTCCATTTCCTCTCATTCTTAGCTTTTAGTTAGTTAGCTCAACAAACTCAAGAGTGTGACAAGCTCTTGAGTTAGTTAGCTTAGTTGTAACAACTTACCAGCTTTGTAACAAACTTACCTTCATTCAATAAAATCCTACTTTCATCTTCTTCAGTCTACTGTTCATACCTTGAATCTTGTTATCCTAGTGTTACTGTTAGCTACTTGTGATCATAATTGATCATGATTAGCTAAGTATGAAGATTTGAAGCTGTTTAGATCCTGTCCTGTTCATCCAGTACCAGTCTTGTGGATTTTGAAGTTTTATGGTTCAACAATGGTGATGATGATGTTTGTAGCTGGTTGAATAGATAGTTGATAGTGTTAAGGTGGTGGTTAACACTATCTAGGTGGCTCAACGCCAACCCACTCCATAAGATAAGGCTTATGCTTCAAGGTTTCACATTTCTGAGTTCTTGTTCCACTAAACAGTATTGCCTGCTCAATTCCTAGCTAAATCTTGTTTGTTTGCATGATCAAATGTGTTTAGATAGTATTTGAACTGATTTTGGTGATTGAGTAGTTTAATTGTAGTTTTATACTTGATCATTAGCTTAATCCTTGTTCCTGTTATTAGTATATCAGTCATTTCAGTTTACTAGTTCATTTTGAGTTCTAGCTTGTTTAACTGTCTGTTTTTGGTTCATTTGCACTTCATTTGAGTTGCTAAGTTTAGTCTGATATCACATTTTAATCAGTTTAACCAATTGCCTTGTTTCCTTTCATAAAAGTTTGTTAAAATTCAGTTAAGTAGTGTTTGGTATAATCTTTCAAGTTGTGTTCAAGTATTGGTAATTGGTAGAATCTTGGTCATTCTCAGTCATTTAGTCATAATAAACAAAGTTTGATAGTTTTCAAGTCAAGATTTTAGTCAAAAAGGCAATTGGCAATAAAAAGTATGGGTCAGTTTTCAGCTTAAAGTTTCATAAAAAGTTCTTGATTTCAGTCACTTGGCATTTCTTTGTTCTTGGATGAATTTGTTTCAAACCAACTCTCAGTTGTCCTTTAATATCTGAACTTTAAGCTCTTTCAAGGAAATTATATAGTTTTCTAAAACAAGGAAGAAATAAGCAATTCATTAAGCTGTTGAGATAATGCAAGTTTCTGTAATATTGAGCTCAACTGATTTCTCAATCTAGCATTTCTACTTCAGAAACCTCCCTATTTTCTTCCACATTCGTGTTTAGTAAGTGTTCCTGAAGAGATCTGGAAATTTTCAGCTTTTCTAAAAAGTTGGTCAACGTTGGTCAATAAGCTTGATTTAGCTTATTTCCATTTTCCAAATTCATTACTGGACCATTTTCAATTTTAAAAGACATTCCATGCTTCTTATGGCTTGATTAATAAGTTTTGACAAGAAAATTAGATTGTGCATGTTCAGCTTATCAGATAGCTTAATTGTGGCTTATTAGGATTTGCTTATTTGAGTTTTACTAAGTTTTAGACTTAATCCTTTTACAAGCCTAGGTTAAATCATGTTTTAAGCCTTTTGCAAGTTACTAGAGCTTATTTGGTTCACTAGATTGCTTAAACGAGCTTAATAATCATTCTTTCCTGTTTTTGTTAATACTTCACATTTAATTGCACATTAGTCCTTGAATTTTGTTCTTGTGTTCATTATTAGCTAAACTTGCACTAAACTAGGGTTTGCATTTAATTAGTCCTTTCATTTTCAAAACTTTACAAATTCAGTTAGGCAGTTTTCAAATTAGTTACATTTTGGTTATTAGTTTGTTACATTTGCGTAGTTAGTCCTTATAGTTAACTGAATTTACATTTCAAGCATATTAGTTTCAATATTTTACATTTTTAGCACTTAAATTTCATAGTTTTACATTTTTGTCTTTATTTGAATAAAAATGTGGTATTTGACTAGTTGTTTTACGGTTACGTAGTTAATATTTTTCAACTTTTTACTTGATTGATCAATTAGACATAGTAAATCCAAATAACCCTACCAACAAAAAATGATCATAAACCCGATTTTGTTAGGACTTTCAATTGGTTAAGAACTGAGAAAACGAACTTCAATTATACACAATTTCAAATGGCGCCGCTGCCGGTTCTTTGACTTTACGAGAGACTATCGATTGACGGTTTTTATTGGATTTTGGGATCCGTTCACCTAGTGAACGTTATTTTTACGTATCATAAATAAAAAACAATAAAAAATCAAAAATATAAAAATATATAAAAACTAAAAAATAACAAAGAGAATTCTTTTCCAAAAGAATTGACCAAACAAATTAAAAAATTCAAAAAGCAATCTTTTTCCTAAGAGATTGCACCCAAAAATATATATTATTAGATTCTCTCGGTTTTTATGTACATATAGTATTTTCTCTAAAAAACCCATAAATACAAAAATATTTTCCATATATTATTATAAGTAAATACGTATACGTATAAGAACAATCAGTTTACATATTCTCCATAAGTATTGCCGAGGCAATACACCGTGTTGAGGGGTGTTCCGGTCCTTGACACACGTATCGATCAAACAAAATAAAGCAAGAATAGATAAATATTTCCAATAAGCAATAATTCGAAGAATACAAACAATTAAGTGAATAGAAAGGCGATGCGCTATAAAATGCCATCTAAGGGTCAATAGGTACTTAAGTGCTTCGCGCCACCTAACCCCCCGTTCACTTGTGAGTATTCTAAGAAGGAAGGCTTCATTTGGGGTCTTGCACCCAAGTAGTACATATGTATATTATTATTTTCTTGTGGATATTTCATATTGAAACTCGAAGAGGATAATCCTTTTCTCTTCAAAGTCACACGAGAGCTTCTCTCTCATTCCTCTTATTGAGTTGCATGCTCACTCGCGGGCGTGCACAAATACCGATTGGTGTACAACCCCTTCCTCCGAAAAGGAAGAAAAAGAGAAAGAGTAGGAACACCACCGTCCATCAAGCCGATCCCGAGAATCGTGCTTTGATTAATCCTCAACAAGAAGCCATGGCCGGAGTTGATACTCGATCTTTGATGGAGCAATTGCAATCCAATATGCAAGGATATGCCGATGCTATCAAGATACCCGATATTCCCGCAAACACATTTGAGCTAAAAACATCCATGATTAACTATGTTTCAAACTCACCTTTTTATGGGAACAAGAATGATAATCAACATGATCACCTTAAGAAGTTTCTTGCTCTTTGCAACACCATTAAGTACAATGGAGTTCCCCATGATGCCATTAAGTTGATATTGGTGCAATTTTCACTAGAGGGTCTGGCTAAGCATTGGTTAGATACACAACCACCCAAGAGCATTACCACATGGGATGGTTTCACTAATAAGTTTTTGAACAAATTCTTTCCCCCATCTAAGACCACGGCTTTGAGAAACTTAATTATAGGCTTTCAACAAAAACCTAGTCAAACATTTAGTGATGCTTGGGAGGAGTATAGAGAGTTATTGAGGAGATGCCCTAACCATGGATTGGATGAAGTTCACCAAATCAATACTTTCTACAATGGCCTTAAACTTCATCACCAAGACTCATTCAATGCTTCCACAGGAGGAAATATTCTTCTTAAATCCATTCAAGAGGCTTGGGATATTATTGAGACCAAAGCAATGGTACAAACAAACACTCAATTTGAAGAAAGGGTTCATGTTATCCAAAACAATTCTTAAACACCTTGTGATAACCAATTCCTCAAGAGTCACCAAGAGATACTTCAAAAGATAGATAGGGATCATGAGATGAGTTTTAAGGCACATCAAGAATTGATCCAATCTATTAAGAGCCTTTCATTGTACAATTCCACAAATGATGTGCATGCTATTACCCTTTCATGTGAGACTTGTGGAGGTCCTCCTTCCTATCAACAATGTGATAAGGTGCAAGGTTATCAAGGGGAATGTTATGCTTACCAATAGGAACATCGTGAACATTTCAAGCCAAACATCAATCCCAACAACCTTTCTTACAAGTCTCAAAATTACCTTACACCACCGGGCTTCCCACCCCAACCACCCACCCAACCTCAACAAAATCCTCATTTGTTACAAAGAAACCAAGGTTCAAGACCACAATACCAAGGGAATAACTACAAGGCACCTAACAATTTTCAAACTCAAGGAAATAACTTTTATCCACCACATCAAGGATTTAATCCACCACTCCCACGCTTCCCAAATCAAGGATATTCTCAAATCCCCAATCAAGGTTACCCTCAACTTCAAAATCAAGGATATGGGCTACAAGAGACTCATGAGTATGTTTTTAACACCCCCAAATTTACACGCAGCGGAATACATCTTTGGGTGCTAAACAATGATAAAACAACACATAATTTATAAAGAACGACTCGAAAAGAGACGTTTTAGATTTATCGTTCCCAAAACATTTGTCAGAGTAGCGTAGTCCCAAGACATCGTAACCGAAGTACAACCAAAACAAAAGATTTAAATTGTTTTGAACAAAAGGAACGACAAACATTCAAAGAGTTTATATACAAAGTAGTGCAAAACATTAATTCCTGTGGCTTCCAAGCTTCAGCCTTCTTGATTACCTGAAATACATGTGAGAAAATCATCAGCAAAAATGCCGAGTGAATCTATAGGTTTATATAATCATTTTGCACACAAGCAAAGATTATAAGTTTGTGGCATGCTTAAAGGCAACAAGCATCAAATAATAATTTGCATCAACAATAATAATTATATATAGCATAAATTGCAATAAGCTCATGGAACCGAGCCCTTAGACACTCCCTTTAGAGGTCTAATAAGACAGGAGATTTATTAATTGTCAGTTACCTCCAGATTATTGGTACATTGCCGTATACCCGACTTCTCAATACAATATGTTCAAACAGTGTGGAGGTCGGGCCTAAGCTTCTATGACAAGTCCACAAAAACTGAACCGGGGCGACTTCCCCCATAGATCTATTAATTGTACTAGCGGTTAACCCATCATAGGTTAATTAACGGTCCATAATTGAGGTTTTACAAAGGCAATCACTTAATGCAATTCAAAGTCAACCACGGGTCCATTCATAAAGGGACAAGCATACCATAAAAATCTTGTGTTCTAAGTTTACAAAACATGTATTCCCCCTCGCGGGTTTTAAAATAATTGAATGAGCTCAAACGAGGCTATAGACTCACCTTGGTACTTATAGTATTTGAAGACAATCGCCGACGATAGTAGATGCCCGATAATCACGATAATCGCAACCTAGCAAATAAGGTGCGTACTTTAATAATAGACTCGAGAAATAAATGATACTTAATAACATCAAACTCGAACTCATAAAACCACAATACACTCGAGAGTAAACGATATAAATAACTTCGTTATGCTTTACCACTCATTTACTTTACCACTTTATACTTTTAACAAAATCCGCCGGCACATACTACATGTACTAGCTTATTTACCCCTTTTAAACTTGTCAACCGTTTATGAAACGACTCTATAAACTAACTCACTATATATAGAAAGTCCTCCTACAAGTTTATCAAATGAAATTTCTTTTAAAGTCTTTTACTCGACTCATTTTCAAACCACAATATCCGGACAGATTTGCGTTAATTTTCCATACAACCGTTTTAACTTATTTAAACGACTCCGTTTACAAAATCGACACTCGGGTTTTAAAGTAAACTCAACCTAATAAGTAAAAACCTTATTATCAGTAGGTTACTCATTTTAAAACATCCATTTAGAGTCCCCGAGATTCGATCCAAATATCGACAACAACTATATGTAGTGTCGATACTCGTCTCTCGGTACACGATTATTCAAAACCTCATAACTTCGCGCTCGTTTTGAGCTAGAAGCTCTACCTTATATCAAATCGAAGCTAAGGAAATTATCTAAAACCCTAGGCTATAAGTTAAGTCATTTTCAAAACATAAAAATTCGGATTTTTCAGTTTACCTACTGCTATAAAATGGGTACCAAAATCTTGTACAAAATCAACTTTTTGACCACAACCAACCATAGAAATGGTCATTCCTATACTCTAACATCATCATACATCCACCATAACATCAAAATCATAACAAAAATAAAAATCTTTGGATCAAAATATAGTTTTTAACAAGATTTCTAGCAAGAACCACCATGGATCATGCTAAAACACCATGCATAACCATGGCTTCCACCTACCAACATCAAAGAAATAAAAAGTGCTTGCATGTGTAAAAATTTTATACCTATGTGATCCTTGATCAAAAATAGAGATGGGTCTATGCTTGGTTTAGCTAGATTCAACCTCAAACTTGAGATAATTTGAAAAATGTATGGATTTGGTGGGGTGGGTTGAGTTTCGTCAAAATGGAGAAGAAAGGAGAGAGAGAGAAATTTTTTGGAAGTAAAATAATAATGTGTGTGTGTTTATTTTTAAATTTTATTTAGTGGGGTGGGGACCTAAGTGCAATTTGGCAAAAGTTTGGCTAAAATTGTAAATAATTAGCTAAAAGGTGGGAAATAGTCACCAGTCAATTTTGAAAATATTTACGGGACTCGGGTTTCGTAAAAATCCTTAAAAGTTTAAACGCACACGAAAAATAAAAATATAACGACTCGACACGTAATTAAAATGATATCGTCGAAATTATTAAATATCGAAACGATCGATAATGAAATATAAAATAGTGGGCATCCGTCGGTATCGCGATCACTAGTAGTCCTCGTTGCTCGTCAAAATATTAAAATAAAATATTTAATATCGATTTTAACTTAAACCGTTAAACGTAATAATATTTAAGATTATAAAATACTTCAAAAATATTTGAAAAGTAAGAATTAAGTAATGACCTTATTTTGTGGGTTTTACATCCTCACCACCTTAGGAGAGCACCGTCCCGGGGCTTACTTCTCCTTAGGTCCGTCTACGAATAAATGTGGATACTTGCTCTTGAAGTAGTCCTCTCGCTCCCAAGTGTATTCGGGTCCACGTCGGGAATTCCATCGCACTTTCACTATCGGGATCCGACTTTGCTTAAGCCGTTTCACCTCTCGATCCATAATCTCCACCGGTTCTTCAATAAAATGCAGCTTGTCGTCCAGTTGAATCTCCTCAAGTGGAATTATCAAATTCTCCTCCGCCAAACACCTCTTAAGATTAGAAACGTGAAAAGTATTGTGAATAGCACTTAACTTCTCTGGCAATTCCAACTTATATGCCACAGGACCAACTCGATCAATAATCTTGAATGGACCAATATAACGTGGACTAAGCTTTCCTCGCTTGCCAAATCGAATTACTCCTTTCCAAGGTGATACTTTCAACATAACCATATCGCCAATATCGAACTCCAATGGTTTTCTCCTCTTATCCGCATAACTCTTCTGCCTACTACGACCTTTCAATAAACGAGTCTTGATTTGCACGATCTTCTCAGTCGTTTCTCTAATCAATTCAGGACCCGTCAACTGACTTTCTCCAACTTCACACCAACCAACTGGTGATCTACACTTTCGCCCGTAAAGTGCTTCAAAAGGCGCAACCTTAATACTTGCATGATAACTGTTGTTGTATGAGAACTCCACCAAAGGTAAGTGTCGATCCCAACTACCTCCAATGTCTATTACACACGCTCGTAACATATCCTCCAAAGTCTGAATAGTCCTCTCACTTTGTCCGTCCGTTTCCGGATGATACGCAGTGCTCATATCCAACTGAGTCCCCAAAGCTCGCTGACACGATTTCCAAAACTCAGATGTGAACCGACTGTCTCGATCAGAAATAATTGACAAAGGAACTCCATGTCTACAAACAACTTCCTTCAAATACAATCGAGTAAGTTTGTCTAAGTCATCAGTTTTCTTTATCGGCAAGAAATGTGCCGACTTAGTCAATCGATCAACATTCACCCAAATCGTATCATAACCACTAGAAGTCCTCGGAAGTCCCGAAACAAAGTCCATAGTGATCTTCTCCCATTTCCATTATGGAATTTCAGGTTGTTGCAGTAAACCCGAAGGTCTCTTGTGCTCAAACTTCACCTTCGCACACGTCAAGCATTTACTAACATAAGTAGCAATGTTAGCCTTCATATTCGGCCACCAGTAGCATTTCTTCAAGTCTTGGTACATTTTATCCGATCCTGGATGAATCGAATATTTAGACTTATGAGATTCGTGCATAATTAGATCTCTCAGTCCTCCATACACCGGTAACCATACACGGTTCTCGAAATACCGAATTCCGTCATCACAAATTTCAAATATAGGTGTCATCCTTCTACCCAAGTCTTCATTTCTCACATTCTCTTCTTTCATCGCCTTTGTTTGAGCTTTAAGTATTCGATTAGATAAATCAGAATAAGTTGTCATGGTTAAAGCTCTAACCCTTTTGGTTATTTCTCTGTCCTTCCTACTAAGTGCATCGGCAACTACATTCGCCTTACCGGGATGATAGCAAATTTGAATGTCGTAATCACTCAGCAATTCTACCCATCTTCTCTGCCTCATATTGAGCTCCTTCTGATCCAAAATATGTTGCAGGCTTTTATGATCGGTATATACCACACTCTTTGTACCGTAGAGATAGTGTCTCCAAAGTCTAAGAGCAAAGACAACAGCTCCTAATTCCAAATCATGTGTAGTATAATTATCCTCATGCTTCCTCAATTGACGAGATGCATACGCGATCACTTTCTCCCTTTGCATCAACACAGCACCAAAACCCTTACGTGATGCGTCACAATATACCACAAAGTCTTCAGCTCCGTCGGGCAAAGCCAAAATTGGGGCAGAACACAGCTTCCGCTTCAAAGTTTGGAATGCTTCTTCTTCTTCTGAACCCCACTCATACTTCTTGTTTTTCTCGGTAAGTCTAGTAAGAGGTTTAGAAATTATAGAGAATCCTTCTATAAATCGCCAGTAGTATCCAGCTAATCCCAAGAATTGTCTAACTTCAGTCAGGGTTGTAGGCCTATCCCAATCTCTAATAGCTTCAATTTTGGAAGGATCAACATGAACACCGCTACTATCGATCACGTGCCCAAGGAATTGGACTGAATCCAACCAAAAATCACACTTGGAGAATTTCGCATACAACTTCTCCTTCTTCAACAACTCCAAAATAATCTTCAAATGACCTTCATGCTCCTCCTGACTTTTGGAATAAATCAGGATATCATCGATAAATACAATCGCAAACTTGTCAAGGTATGGTTTACACACACGATTCATTAAGTCCATGAATACCGCAGGTGCATTAGTTAACCCAAATGGCATCACTTGAAATTCAAAGTGTCCATAACGCGTCCGAAAAGCTGTAATAGGTATGTCCTCCTCTTTAACACGAAGTTGATGATAACCCGACCTCAAGTCGATCTTCGAGTACACACACGAACCTTGAAGTTGATCGAACAAATCATCGATCCTAGGAAGTGGATAACGATTTTTAATAGTTAACTTGTTCAACTCTCAGTAGTCTATGCACATTCTGAACGATCCGTCCTTCTTCTTCACGAACAATACTGGAGCTCCCCAAGGTGACGTACTTGGTCTAATGAACCCCTTCTCCATTAACTCCTTCAACTGATCTGCCAACTCCTTCATCTCAGACGGTGCCAAACGATAAGGTGCACGTGCCACCGGTGCAGCTCCCGGCACTAGATCAATCTTGAATTCGACTTCTCGATGAGGCGGAAGCCCTGGCAAGTCATCGGGAAATACTTCAGGAAAATCACGAATAACCGGAACATCCTCCACACGCCTAGCCGGTAGTTCTTTCTCCACTACTTGAGCCAAGAACAAATGACAACCTCTTTCTACATATTTCCTCGCCTTGATACAAGATATCACCATCAGGCGAGATATACCGACATCACCTTTAACTACTAACACCTTACCCTTAACCGGTATGTGAACAACTTTCTCCCCACATACAATTACCGCATCATGAGCAACCAACCAATCCATACCAATAATCACATCAAACGAACTCAACTCAATCGGCATCAAATCAATTTCAAACAAATGATTTGCTAATTTCAAAGGACACTTCTTAAATATAGTGGTAGTACTAACTAATTGTCCATCAGCTAACTCGACCTCATAACTAGCATTTAGGCTTGTTGGCTCCACATCAATTAAACGACTAAAGGAAGTGCTTATAAAGCTCCTATCAGATCCTGAGTCAAACAACACACTAGCATAACGATGGTTGAGTAAGAACGTACCCGTCACCATATTTGGACCTTGTGCCTGATCAGCATCCTTAACAACATAAAGTGCCCCAACAACTTCACCTGCTTTCTTGTTCTTCCACTTCGGACATTGAGGACGAAGATGATCACGTTCTCCACATTCAAAACAAGTCCTGATCGGAATAGCATTCGCTCCAGTAGCAGGAACCCTCGTCTTACATTTCTCCACAACATGACCAACCTTTCCACATTTAGTGCACCTCAGTGGACAATTACCAAAGTGACAAGCACCACAACTCTTACATTTTTGAGCTGGTCCCCCATGATCAGCATTATCATTCTTGTTAGTCGCAGCTCTAGCCCCATCATTTCTCTTCTGATTGTACTGCTTATGGCGGCTACTACCTTGATTACCACTCTGCGAATTCTCCCATTTCCTTTTACTACCTTCAGCAGCTCTCTCAGCTCTATCTTGAAGTTTCTGCCCCATGAGTGTATGTGCCATTCTTATAGTTTCAACAAAGTTCTTGGGTCGAGATGAAGTTGTCTCACCTTTAATGTACCCAGGCAACCCTTTGATGTATTGATCCATCTTTTTCTTCTCAGTAGCAAAAGCATCTAGACACAGCAAAACCAACTCATTGAATCGGCTAGTATATGCAGCAATGTTGTTATCTTTCAGCTTTAGGTGCCTCAACTCATCCTCCAAAGCAGATAACTCTTCTTCTGGACAAAACTCCTCTTTCAACAACCTTTTAATTTCATCCCAAGGTTTCCTGTTTGCAGCTTCTAAACCAACTGTAGCAACTTGAGTCTTCCACCAGCTTAAAGCTCGATCCTTGAAAGTAGCAACTGCGAACTTAACCTTGTTCCTTTCTGAGCAATCACTAATCTCAAGTGTTGTTTCTGTTTTCTCAATCCACCTGAATAATTCTAGTGCTCTACCAATTCCTTGAAATATAGTAGGTCCACACTTCATGTATCCAGTAAAAGTACATTCTTTAACCGTAGCAGCAGCCGGAGCAACCTCATCTACAGGATTCTCAACTACACCTGCCCCAGCAGCTTCAGGTCCACCAGGTTCACCTTCACCTTAAGCACCCGCACCTCCAGAGCCACCTGCTCCTTCAGTGTTAACACGTGCAGCTCTATCCGCAGCTAATGCTTTCGCAACCTCTTCAGCAACTAGCCTTGCAATGGCAGCATTCGTCATTCTCCTAGGTGGCATGATTCTGTCATATCACAAAAAGAGAAGATAAAATGAATGAGTTAATTGTAATCATGGTATAGTCATATCAAGTACAAAATCAGTCATCAAATGCATACACATTCTCGATACAAGTATTCACAATCATTATAAGGATCAAAGGTAACTATTATCATAGATCAACAAGGAATGATCTTAAAGACAAATAGAGTACAATGACACAAAATAATAGACACTAGTCACGTGGGGATCCACATTGCTTAGTTGACTGTGACTCGCTTGTAGTAGTGAAACCTGCTTCCTCCTCATCGAAGACGTAATTTAACGGTGGTAAATTTCACAAAATAGGTATAAGGTCATAATAAAATGAAATAGAATAATTTCCAAAAATTTAAATAAATGTAAAGAATCCTTCAAAATAATTACAAGAAAATTTCCAAAAATTTATTTAAGTAAATCATTAATAAATGATAACTTTTATCGAAAAGTTTAACAATATCAATATATATATCGATAAAAGATTATAGTATTTATTTATAAATACTTAGTAATAAGGCATACATAATAATGTATACTAAAGTTGTAATCCCAGAAGTAGCTTGAACCTGAAGTCACGCGAAATCATGTGCACCGACTCTTTGAAAAATAAAAATCGACAGTTATAGTTTAGGTTTTTAGAAAAAGACCTAGTTCTCTATAACTCATGGCTCTGATACCAATCTTTAACACCCCCAAATTTACACGCAGCGGAATACATCTTTGGGTGCTAAACAATGATACAACAACACATAATTTATAAAGAACGACTCGAAAAGAGACGTTTTAGATTTATCGTTCCCAAAACATTTGTCAGAGTAGCGTAGTCCCAAGACATCGTAACCGAAGTACAACCAAAACAAAAGATTTAAATTGTTTTGAACAAAAGGAACGACAAACATTCAAAGAGTTTATATACAAAGTAGTGCACAACATTAATTCCCGTGGCTTCCAAGCTTCAGCCTTCTTGATTACCTGAAATACATGTGAGAAAATCATCAGCAAAAATGCCGAGTGAATCTATAGGTTTATATAATCATTTTGAACACAAGCAAAGATTATAAGTTTGTGGCATGCTTAAAGGCAACAAGCATCAAATAATAATTTGCATCAACAATAATAATTGTATATAGCATAAATTGCAATAAGCTCATGGAACCGAGCCCTTAGACACTCCCTTTAGAGGTCTGATAAGATAGGAGATTTATTAATTGTCAGTTACCTCCAGATTATTGGTACATTTCCGTATACCCGACTTCTCAATACAATATGTTCAAACAGTGTGGAGGTCGGGCCTAAGCTTCTATGACAAGTCCACAAAAACTGAACCGGGGCAGCTTCCCCCATAGATCTATTAATTGTACTAGCGGTTAACCCATCATAGGTTAATTAACGGTCCATAATTGAGGTTTTACAAAGGCAATCACTTAATGCAATTCAAAGGCAACCACGGATCCATTCATAAAGGGACAAGCATACCATAAAAATCTTGTGTTCTAAGTTTACAAAACATGTATTCCCCCTCGCGGGTTTTAAAATAATTGAATGAGCTCAAACGAGGCTATAGACTCACCTTGGTACTTATAGTATTTGAAGACAATCACCAACGATAGTAGATGCCCGATAATCACGATAACCGCAACCTAGCAAATAAGGTGCGTACTTTAATAATAGACTCGAGAAATAAATGATACTTAATAACATCAAACTCGAACTCATAAAACCACAATACACTCGAGAGTAAACGATATAAATAACTTCGTTATGCTTTACCACTCATTTACTTTACCACTTTATACTTTTAACATAATCCGCCGGCACATACTACATGTACTAGCTTATTTACCCTTTTTAAACTTGTCAACCGTTTATGAAACGACTCGATAAACTAACTCACTATATATAGAAAGTCCTCCTACAAGTTTATCAAATGAAATTTCTTTTAAAGTCTTTTACTCGACTCATTTTCAAACAACAAAATCCGGACAGATTTGCGTTAATTTTCCATACAACCGTTTTAACTTATTTAAACGACTCCGTTTACAAAACCGACACTCGGGTTTTAAAGTAAACTCAACCTAATAAGTAAACACCTTATTATCAGTAGGTTACTCATTTTAAAACATCCATTTAGAGTCCCCGAGATTCGATCCAAATATCGACAACAACTATATGTAGTGTCGATACTCGTCTCCCGGTACACGATTATTCAAAACCTCATAACTTCGCGCTCGTTTTGAGCTAGAAGCTCTACCTTATATCAAATCGAAGCTAAGGAAATTATCTACAACCCTAGGCTATAGGTTAAGTCATTTTCAAAACATAAAAATTCGGATTTTTCAGTTTACCTACTGCTATAAAATGGGTACCAAAATCTTGTACAAAATCAACTTTTTGACCACAACCAACCATAGAAATGGTCATTCCTATACTCTAACATCATCATACATCCACCATAACATCAAAATCATAACAAAAATAAAAATCTTTGGATCAAAATATAGTTTTTAACAAGATTTCTAGCAAGAACCACCATGGATCATGCTAAAAACACCATGCATAACCATGGTTTCCACCTACCAACATCAAAGAAATAAAAAGTGCTTGCATGTGTAAAAATTTTATACCTATGTGATCCTTGATCAAAAATAGAGATGGGTCTATACTTGGTTTAGCTAGATTCAACCTCAAACTTGAGATAATTTGAAAAATGTATGGATTTGGTGGGGTGGGTTGAGTTTCGGCAAAATGCAGAAGAAAGGAGAGAGAGAAATTTTTTGGAAGTAAAATAATAATGTGTGTGTGTTTATTTTTAAATTTTATTTAGTGGGGTGGGGACCTAAGTGCAATTTGGCAAAATTTTGGCTAAAATTGTAAATAATTAGCTAAACGGTGGGAAATAGTCACTAGTCAATTTTGAAAATATTTACGGGACTCGGGTTTCGTAAAAATACTTAAAAGTTTAAACGCACACGAAAAATAAAAATATAACGACTCGACACGTAATTAAAACGATATCGTCGAAAGTATTAAATATCGAAACGATCGATAATGAAATATAAAATAGTGGGTATCCGTCGGTATCGCGATCACTAGTAGTCCTCGTTGCTCGTCAAAATATTAAAATAAAATATTTAATATCGACTTCAACTTAAACCGTTAAACGTAATAATATTTAAGATTATAAAATACTTCAAAAATATTTCAAAATTAAGAATTAAGTAATGACCTTATTTTGTGGGTTTTACAATGTTGAGAGGAGAATTTGTGAAACTGAGAAAAGAATGAATGACCAAATGAAACGTATATCGGAGGAACAAACTAATACGCTTTTGATGGCATTCAATCAAAGACAACAAGGGGCTTTACCATCTAACACACAAACAAATCCAAGGGCTAATGTCAATGCTATTACAACAAGAAGTGGAAAGTCAACAAGGGATCCTTCACCTCCTACACCTCCTATTGTTAAACTCACTTTTGTTCCTACATGTTACAAGCCTTCTACATCCACTTCACCACCTCCAAATGCTCCTATTCAATCAACCACACCTTCTCAACTTATTCCCACTTCTCCTTTACCTCCCACAACTCCCAATTAAGAAGCTAACAAAGACAAATCTTCCACTACAACACCTACACCTAAACCAAATCTTCCTTACCCTTCAAGATTGAAAAAGGACAAGTTAAAGAATAAGGATGATATCCAAGTCTCAAATTTCTTAAGGATGTTCAAGCAACTCAACATCAATATCTCCTTTACGGAAGCTCTTGCTTACATGCCAAAATTTGCTAAGATGTTCAAGGATTTACTCTCCAACAAGGAAAAATTGGTTGATTTTCCCAACACATCCCTTAATGAAAATTGTTCTGCCGTGCTACTTAAAACCTTACCAACAAAACTTGGAGATCTGGGGCGCTTCTTGATACCTTGTAATTTTCCCGGTGTGGAAAATTGCATGGCTTTGGCGGATCTAGGGGCAAGCATTAACCTCATACCTTTATCGGTTTGGAAAAAACTCTCTCTTCCTGAGCTCACTCCCACTAGGATGACACTTGAGTTAGCCAACCGTGCCATAGCTTACCCCGTAGGTATCGCGGAGGATGTGTTTGTAGGTGTGGATAAGTTTACATTTCCGGCCGACTTTGTAATGGTTGATTATGACATGGATCCTAGAGTTCCTTTGATTGTTGGTAGACCGTTTTTGAGAACGGGTCGTACTTTGATAGATGTGGCGGAGGGAGAACTAATTATGAGAGTAGAGGATGAGAAAGTGGTGTTTAAGTTAGGGAAAGTTTGTGATAGGAAAGAGATTAAGTAGTCTAAACCTTGTGAGACTATTAACATAGTTGATGTGCTAGATGAGGTGTGTGATGAGCATTTTCATGATGCTTGCAAGAGTACTAGTGAGGATATGCCCCATGTTGAAACCGTGGCCTCAATTGCTCCTTCCCTAACACCTTTTGGAGAGAGTGATTTCCTCTTGGAGGAATTTAAGTCCAACTTTCTTGGTAATGATGATTCTCCCATCAATTGGGAAGAAGATATTCTCACCATCCAAAAGTTGCTCAATGAGGACCCTATTCCTTCCCCTATTCCACAAGAAGTATCCAATGATGATCCTTCCATAGTAAAACCTTCCATAGAGAGTCCACCTCCAATTGAACTTAAGGCCCTTCCATCCCACCTAGAGTATGCTTTCTTAGAGGGAAAAGACCAATTACCCGTGATCATTGCTAAAGAGTTGAAAGAGGACGAGAAAGAGAAACTCATAGAAGTTCTTAAGAAACATAAGAAAGCCTTAGCATGGAAAATATCCGACATAAGGGGAATTGATACAATTTTTGTACACACAAAATCCTTATGGAGGGTGATTACAAACCCGCCATTCAAAGCCAACGAAGGGTTAACCCAAAAATCCATGAGGTCATTAAAAAGGAAGTTATCAAACTCCTTGATGCGGGTATGATTTACCTCATTTCCGACTCTCCATGGGTTAGCCCGGTAAACTGTGTTCCAAAAAAAGGTGGAATCACCGTAGTACCTAATGAGAACAATGAGCTTATTCCTACGAGACTTGTTACCGGTTGGAGAGTTTGTATTGACTATAGGAAGCTCAATGAGGCTACTAGGAAAGATCACTTCCAATTACCTTTTATGGACCAAATGCTTGAACGCTTAGCGGGCAATGATTATTATTGCTTTCTTGATGGCTTTTCGGGTTATTTCCAAATACCCATTGACCCTAAGGATCAAGAAAAGACCACATTCACTTGTCCCTACGGTACATTTGCTTACAAGAGAATGCCTTTTGGCTTATGTAATGCACCGGGGACATTTCAAAGATGTATGATGGCAATTTTCCATGATATGATAGAGCAAATATGGAGGTTTTCATGGATGATTTTTCCGTCTTTGGAGATTCATTTACCTCATGTCTCACCAATTTAGAACGAATGCTTAAGCGTTGTGAGGAAACACGTTTAGTTCTTAATTGGGAGAAATGTCACTTTATGGTGAAAGAGGGAATTGTTTTGGGACACAAGATATGGATTAGAAGTGGATCGAGCTAAATTTGATGTGATTGCTAAGCTTCCCCCACCCACTACGGTTAAAGGTGTAAGGAGTTTCTTAGGTCATGCGGGGTTTTATAGGCGCTTCATACAAGATTTTTCTAAGATAGCAAGACCGATGACCCACCTCTTGAAAAAGAGGCTCCTTTCATTTTCAACCAAGAGTGTTTGGATTCATTTGAGACTCTTAAGGAGAAATTGACAAAGGCTCCCGTTTTGGTTTCTCCAAATTGGGAAATGCCTTTTGAGCTTATGTGTGACGCTAGTGATTATGCGGTGGGGGCCGTCTTAGGACAAAGAGTGAATAAGAATTTTCAAACTATACACTATGCGAGTAAAACCATGACCGGTGCATAACTTCATTATACTACCACGAAAAAAGAGTTGCTTGCTATAGTTTATGCCTTTGAGAAATTTAGACCATACCTTGTGCTATCCAAACCCATAGTGTATACGGATCATTCCGCTCTCAAGTATCTCATGAAAAAGCAAGATGCTAAGCATAGGCTTTTGAGATGGGTTTTATTGCTTCAAGAGTTTAAGATAGAAATTCGAGACAAGAAAGGAGCCGAGAATTTAGCGGCGGATCACTTGAGTAGACTTTAGCATCCTTTTCAAGGAGATTTTCCTAATAAAGAAATCAATGAATCCTTTCCATTAGAGGAGCTCATGTCTATCTCTTTACAAGAAGATGCCACCCCTTGGTTTGCGGATATTGCAAACTATCTTTTGGGGAATGTGCTTATAGAGGGTCTTACTTCCCAACAAAAGAAGAAGTTTCTTATGGAAGTTAAATACTATTTTTGGGATGATCCTTATCTCTTTAGGCAATGTGCGGACCAAATCATTAGACGGTGTGTAGATGGGCCCGAGGCATTTAAGATTTTAGAAGCTTGCCATAAAGGACCTACGGGTGGACATTTTGGGCCCAACTATACCGCCAAGAAAGTCTTTGATTCGGGTTACTATTGGCCTTCCATTTACAAAGATGCCCAAGAGATGGTGAAATTTTGTGATGTATGTCAAAGACAAGGAAAAATTACACAACGTGATGAGATGCCACAAAATTTTATTCAAGATTGTGAGATTTTTGATGTATGGGGCATAGATTTTATGGGACCTTTTCCATCTTCCAAGGGAAACAAGTATATACTTGTAGCGGTGGATTATGTGTCCAAATGGGTTGAGGCCAAAGCCTTACCTACCAATGATGCTAGAGTTGTTGTAAAGTTTTTGAAGCATTAGTTTGCTAGATTTGGTGTACCTCGGGCCATCATAAGTGATCGTGGTACGAACTTTTGTAATGATCAATTCACGAGAGTTATGAAGAAATATGGAGTTAATCATAGACTTTCTACCGCGTATCACCCTCAAACCAATGGTCAAACCGAGGTCACAAATCGTGGTTTAAAGAGAATTTTAGAAAGAACGGTGGGAGAGCATCGAGCTTCTTGGTCGGATAAGCTTGATGATGCTTTCCGGGCTTTTAGGACAGCTTTTAAGACACCAATTGGTTGTACTCCTTATAGGCTTGTCTATGGAAAAGCATGCCACCTCCCATTCGAGTTAGAACATAAGGCTTCTTGGGCTCCCAAGTGGGCTAACTTTGATTTAAGCCAAGCCGGTTCACATAGAAAGGATCAACTTAATGAAATGGATGAATTGAGAGCCAATGCCTATGAGAATTATTTGCTTTATAAGGAGAAGACTAAGAAATTGCATGATGTTAAGATCAAGAACTGTGAGTTTAAAGTTAGAGAGCCGGTTCTCCTCTTTAACTCAAGGTTGAAACTTTTTGAGGGCAAGCTTAAGTCGAGATGGTCCGGTCCATTCACTATTGCTCAAGTATTTCCATATGGAACTATTGAGTTGTCACAACCCGATGGTTCAAATTTTAAAGGGAATGGTCACCGTGTGAAGCACTATTTTGGGGAGGACATTTCCGTTGAAATGGTCCAAGAGATCCCAATTTTCACCATGAATTAATTCATTGTGGGAAGAGTCGAGCTAGAGACTCCTTAAATCAAGCTTGAATAACTAGGTTTAGAGTTGTTAGAGCTAGAGTGTTGTAGGATAGAAATAAGGATAGCAATTTGTTGAGAAGTGTTGGGGTAGACCTTCTTTTGTCTTCATGATGTTTGTAGGGTTGCTCACTCATTTCATGCTTGGAGCTTATGGAGGCGGCCCTTGTATCCGGTTCACTTCGTTACTATTGTGATTTTTCATAGACACCTTGTGCTTTAAAAATGAATTCACTATAGTTGATCTTTCCTTAACTTGGGTTAAGCAAAGTCTATTCAATGTCATAAGTGTAGGGGAGTTTACTCCAATACTCTTAAACATTGAGGACAATGTTTAGCTTAAGTGTAGGGGGTCTTCTATCGAAGTGACCTTACCTAGAACTTGTCATTGACCTTCATGATAACATGGAAAATTAATTTTTCAAACATTTTTCAAATTTTTGATCTTCTTTGGCCACCAAAAATATGCATTCATATTTTTTTTCATCAATCATTTTTCATTTACATAACACATTTGCATTGTAAATATTTCTTCTTTTATTTTTCATCAAAAATATTAAAAGAGAAAAAATATAATAAAGGATATGGTTTAACAATTTAGACTTCTTTGACATATTAGGCCCGCCATGGATATTTTCACTCAACCCGAGTTTGCTTATCTTAGCATTCTCTAGCTAGTATCCTTAACCATGTAGTCCTTCATTGGTCTATTAGGCTAAGCATCCACCAATCTCATTCTTTGATATTTTAAATTTGTGGAGAATGGGAAATGATAGAGTTGAAGCAAGTATAAAAGGGCTAGATAAACTTCATGATATTTACTTGTGGCTAAACCCTTCTCTTCTTTACCTCTATTTTCTTCGCATGTATATATGTTAATAAATAATCAAGAACGGTTTTAATTGGTTTGTAATCTCTTATGCATTTTTGTCTAATCATTCACGGTTGATATAAGTACGTCTTAAGATTCTAAGTTAGAACGTTTTATGTGTACTAGACTTATGTCATGCTTAATACTTAGCGGGTGTTTTTCCTTTTATTCTTTTCAACTTTTTTTGTGAGGAATAAAGAAAAATAAGAGCGGCTTACAAAAAAATGAGTGGCTAGAAAAAAAAAGAGAAAAAGAAAAAAAAAATTATACAAGACTCCCAAGAGGGGCAGTGAAGTGATAATTATAGTAACTATTAAATTCCAATATTACCTTGACGGGTTGCGGGGAGTTAATAGTTGCTCCAATCCAATATTGCCTTGACAGGTGATATGTGTGTAAACACCCATCTTTTCTACCACTTAATTACAATAATAACCGGACCAAAACGTGTATTTTATGTCTTTTATGTCGGAATTATGCGTGGTTTGTGTTTTTATTGTGATTTAGGACGAAAAAGTGAAAAGTGGAGAAAACACGGACATTCACGGGCATTTACGGACTTTTATTGAAGAAAAAGATGAAAGACGAAGTCAAGAAGTCAAGAGTGCAAAAAGAACGGAAGTCCAAGACCAATTCTGAAGATTTATCGAAGAAAAAGTCAAAAGACGAAAGTTTACTTAAAGCCGAGAAACTCAAGTCTAATTTATTGAAGAAATTAAAGACGAGTTCAAAGAAATCCCAAGCCAAAAGTCCTTAAAGTCCAAGTTTAAAGAAGATTAGAAGAAAAGGACTAATGATGCAATTAATGAAGATTAAAAGAAGGAGGGACTTAATCTCGCAATTAAGAAGAAATGAAGGAGGGGAGGAAGCTTCCTTAATCCTCCCCTATAAATAGTCATTAGTTGTTAATCATTTTATTTGTTGGCTAAATTGACAAATTAGTCTTCCATTTTCTTTACCTTGCACCTTTATATTTATGCACATTTAAATACTTGTCCAATTTAAATACCTTGTCTTGCACCTTAAATTCCTTTAATTTCAAGTAAGTTTCCATTTAATTCTTGTCAATCTTTATTTTATCTTGTTAAATCTCCTATCTACCTTTCTTGATCTTTGATTTTTATGTATATGTTTGTGTTCATGTTCATGTTCTTATTTTGATCCAAGTGATTTTTGATTATTGTGGTTAAATTTGTTAGTTTAATTGATATAGATTGCTTATTTATGATTGTTTGTTGTTTCGTTATTAGTTTAGTTAAATCGTTTGGTTGATTTTGGTTAAATTTGTGTTTAGATCATTGTTACTGTTATCCCTTGTTCTTCGGGGAGTTTGTTTCTGTTTCTTTGTTCCCAGGAAAACTTCCGACTCAAGGGTAGGAGTTCTTTCATTCGGAACTTCAAAGTTCAGGATCAAGGGTTTCATCCGGAAGTCTTCTGAATCTAGAGTTGTTCATTCGGAACTCCAAAAGTTCCGAACCAAGCTAGCTTCATCCGGAAGTCCAAAAGTTCCGGATCAGAAAGGTTTCATTCGGAACTCAAAAGTTCCGGATCAAGCAATTCATTCGGAACTCCAAAACTTCCGGATCAGAGAGGGTTCATTCGGAACTTTCAAAGTTCCGAGTCAAGTCTTCCGAACGAAGTTCCGGACGAAAACTTCCGGATCAACAAAAGTTCCGGATCAATATCTTCCGAACGAAGTTCCGGATCAAGGGAAGGAAAAAGTTCCGGATCAACACCAAAACTTCCGAGTCAAGACTGTTTCATTCGGAACTCAAAAAGTTTTGAGTCAAGCTAGTTCATTCGGAAGTTTTGAACTTCCGAATCAAGGTTTCTTTCAGGTTTTTGTTATTATCTGTTTTTAAATTTCTGTCCTTTATTTTCAAGCTTTATTTTTCCCGCCTTTTTATTTAATTGCACTTTAAAATTATTTGTCTTAGCTTTATTTTAGCCTTGCCTTAGTTTAAGTTTTAGGTGCGTTTTAAGATTGCCTTAGTTAGATTTAAGTTTGCATCATTTACCTTTAGTGCCTTTTAATTTTAGTCACGCTTTTAAATACATGCACTTACTTTACTTAGAGTTAGATTTAAATTAACGCACTTTTACTTTAATTGTTTTGCACCTTTATTTTAAACACTACAACGACACATATTTTTTTCCACCAAAATAAAACTGAGTCACACATTAAACACAAGTTTTTCAATTCGAAGAGATTGGTACAACGAATCTTTTTAACCTGAGTAAAAGCTAATATAAAATGGCGCCGCTGCCGGCTCTTTTCGTAAAGATTAACGGTTTTCTGTGAGAGACGCGTTGCTTTTTGGGATCCGTTCACTTGTGAGCGTTATTTTCTTGCACAAAAATTTTCAAAAAACCATAAAAATTAAAAATTGATAAAAATACATAAAAATTAAAAATTTCAAAAATCCAAAAAGATTTTATCTTTATTGTGTATATATATTGTTTTTGTGTTTGGTTTCTTTTTCTTTTGTCTTTGTAGGTGCATGCGTACTAGATCTTCTAATTATCAAGAGCCCGAGCCTCAAGAAGATTTAGCTATGTCTGGTGTTAACAACAATAATCCACCGCACCCTAATAATAACAACAATGTTCTTCCACAGCCCGATCTTCGGACCATGGAGGAACTTTGTCAACCAACCATGTTTGGACGAGGAGGACCGATTGCGCCGATGCAAATCAACGCTCCTGAGTTTTCTTTGAAGCACCACATGATTCAGCAAGTACAAACAAACCCATTCCATGGATTTCCTGATGATGATGCCAACAAACACCTCGACAAGTTCATTACAATCACCCAAAGCATGAAGTTGGCCGGTGCCACAATGGATGAACTTCGCCTACAACTCTTTCCACATACTTTATTACATCATGCCGAGAAATGGTTTGATCGTCTCCCGAAGAATTATATTCACACTTGGGACGACATGACTCAACGCTTTTTGTCGCGCTACTTTCCACCATCCATGGTCACAAGTCTTCGCAATCAAATCAGCGGTTTCATGCAAGACCCTGATGAATCTCTTTTTGATGCTTGGGAGCGATATAATGTCTTGATCGATAGATGTCCAAACCACAACATGCTCCCTGTGACCTTAATAGATACTTTCTACAACGGATTGACTTTTCGAGATCGTGATACGATTAATGCAGCCGCCGGTGGCACATTCATGAAAAGGAGACCCTAGGAGTGTAGAGAGTTAATTGAGAACATGACTACTCATCATAAGAACTGGGATTCCTATGCTTCTTCAAGGAATAACCCGAGAGTCAATGTTTCCTCCACCTCAGCAAACCCTGAGATGACCGAACTCACCCTCATGATGACCGAAATGAGCAAAAGTATTACGCTTCTCGCTTCAAACCAACAACAACAACAAGTTAAAGCGGTTGCTAATCCTTGTGAAACATGCGGCGGTCCTCACTCATACACCGATTGTCCTTCTACACAAGGAAATCCGGAAAATGTGTATGCGGCTTACGGTAATTATTCACCGGAAAATTACCAAGCTCGACAACAAGGGGATAGAAATCTGCTGAGTTACCGATCTAACAATTACCTTTCACCCGGTTTTTCTCCTCAAAACCAAAACCCCGCCAACAACTACAATAGAAGCAACCAAATCCCACCAAGAGCTTCTAATCCTTATCACCCACCCGCTCAACAAACCCCACCCATAAACACCGATGTTGAAGCCACAATGAGAACCCAAGGTGAGCAAATCAAGAATCTGCAAAGCCAAATTATCAATCTTAGAGGAGATATCACGAAGCAAGGAAATGAGATCAGGTCCGAGGTTCGCGATAATATTCAATCCTCCTTCAGCACTCAAACGACTGAATTAAAGAATCTGTTGGCTAGTTTCTTGCCCACAGCTCAACCTTCTACTTCAAGTTCTCTACCTTCAAACACCGTCACTAATCCGCGAGCTAATGTGAGTGCTACTACTACTCGTAGTGGAGTTACCATCGTAGGACCACCAATCCCACCCCCATCATCTACACCTCTTCCACCACCATGTATCCCTACTCCTCCTACACCTAGTATTAGTGCACCATTACCGTCTCCGCCTCGTCATGACGATGTATCTCGGAAGGACCCTTCAACATCTCAACCTTTACCGACTACACCTTCACCTTCCACCTATAAACCTAAAATCCCATACCCTTCTCGCTTAGGCAAGACCAACGATCTAACAAAGGAGGACTCTCAAGTGACAAACTATATCAAGATGATTTCTCAAATGGGTTTCAGCATTAGTTTTCTTGAAGCACTTGTCCACATGCCCAAATTTGTTAAAGCATTTAAGGAATTGCTTAACAAGAAGGAGAAGCTGATTGAACTCGCCAACACACGCTTAAATGAAAACTGCTCTGCAGTTATTCTTAAAGAACTTCCGGAAAATCTTGGAGATCCCGGTCGTTTTGTGTTGCCTTGCGTGTTAAACAAAACTGAAGAATTTACTGCCCTTGCTGATCTCGGGGCCAGTATTAATTTGATGCCACTGAGTGTTTGGAAAACACTATCATTACCCGACCTCACTCCAACAAAGATGACTCTTGAACTTGCAAACCACACTCTCGCTTACCCCGTTGGTATAGCCGAAGACGTGTTCATTAAAGTTGGCGCATTTACTTTCCCGGTCGATTTTGTCGTAGTTGATTATGAAATGGACCCTCGTATTCCCTTAATACTTGGTCGGCCATTCTTGAAAACCGGACGTGCTTTAGTGGATGTTGCCGAAGGTGAGCTAATCTTAAGAGTCAGGAATGATTCACAAATTTTTAAAATGGGGAAGCTTACAGGCAAATACTATGGACGAGAATCAGTGAATATGATTAATGTGCTCGATGACTTTATCGTCTATGACAATCCTCTATTCGATTCTTCCATCGATAATCCACTCTTTGAAGATAATGTGGATGATTCTCGCTCCACTTTGGACGCTTCTCCCATTTATGATTCTCCACCGGTCTTTGATGCTTATGATGATGATTCTAGCTCAGATTCGGATAATTTGGATTGTACTTCTGAGTATCCCGAGCTGCCCACTTTCGATGATTTTGATGAGGCCGATACTCTTTCGAGCGATTCTTCACATGATGAAGATCCTCCGCCATCACTCGATCCTACTTTGGACGATTACTCATTTGAGGAAGATTTCTCTGAATTTCTCAACACTTACTTCCCTCATGAGAGTGATGCTCCTCCTTATGACTTTGAAGATTATCGTCTTGATCCTACTTTGGATTTGAAGAACATTCTGTCAAAGTAGAAGAAACCGGTTGACACCAATATCCGTTGCACATATGATTTGACACCTCTTTGTCCTCCTTCTGAGGACGAGGTTGTGCTTCTTTGCGGATCTTCTTCACACTCTGCTGAGCCTGAGTGCTATTTTCCCCTAAAGGAAAAGGTGTTCGACCCGGGTATTGAAGTCTTTAAGCCATCTCAGTATCCACCTGATGAAATAAAAGGAAAAATCTTTGGAAATTTTGAAGACATGCTTGCACTTCACCCTTGCTTCCACCGTACACCATCGCTGCTTAAGGGAACCTTGCCTACTATTCTTTGGCTTGCCTTGTTCGCCTTAAGCCTTTTCTTATTGATGGACGAAAACTATGTCTTTGATCCTGGTGGATATGTTTCATGATTCTTCCGTTGATAATCAAGGTCGAGTCAGGCTAATGACTCGGTTAACAAAAATCAAGCGCTTCTTGGGAGGCAACCCATGCATCTATCTTTTCGCTTTCTTTATCATAAGTGTAGGGGAGACCCTTTGGTTTGCTATTTCCTCTCCTCTCTTCTTAATCAGGGATTCGAGCTTCAATGATCCACTCTTGATGATTCTTGACGACCCGTGATTCCGTGTTCTACTTTTTCCCGGTTCTATCCTAAACCCTTTCCGATTCACTATTTTATATTTTCTCAATATTAAAATAGGAATCTCTTTAGTTGTCTTTTCCTTAGCGAGATTTAAACAAAGTGCACAATGTCCTAAGTGTAGGGGAGTTTATTCCCACATGCTTAAACATTGAGGACAATGTTTATCTTAAGTGTAGGGGGGACTTCTATCAAAGTTAAGTGGTCTTTTCCTTGTATTTGTCCTCATTTTAACCGGAAAATCAATTTTTAGACATTTTTCAAAATTTTTGATCTATTTTGGCCTATTGGTTTTTACCTTTGTATAGTTATTTTCTTGCCTTATTAGAATAAATGTTTAAATAAGTGGTTTTAATTTTCAAACATTGTGAATCTTTTGACTCAACCCGAGTTTACTTATCTAAGTTTGCTCTAGCTAGTACCCTTAACGTGTTTAAGTCAAGTTTTGCTAGGATTTTATATAGGGAGCTATAAAACGCGAAAGTCTTAACTCTCACGGGTTAAGAACTAGAACTTTTCGCAAGTTCCTATAATTGATCCTAGAGAGTCGTTTATCAAGGGAACTTTAAAATGCGATTTCTAAACTTGAAAAAGTCTAAGAATTTGCAAGATCCTATAGGCGACTCGAAAACCCAAAACTTTGATTTAATAGGCTAAGCATCCACGAGTCTCATTACTTGAGATTTTAAACTGTGGAGAACGAGAGATGATAGAGCCAATTATAAGTTCGGTATTCTTTCGTGAATTTATGTGAGTTAATTATGAGCCTATTCTCCCATCGCTTGCTAGTAATTTATCTGCTAATAAATAAGGTTGTACGATTTGAAAAGTTACTTAGCTTCTAGCCCAAGATCGTTTAAAAGTTGCTCGGTATGGATTAGAGTTCATAGCCAAGGCATAACTTATTGAAGCGGGATGCGAAGATTGGCGAGTCCGAAAAGGCCCTAACAAGGCATGAGGGCTATATTTTGTTGCTAAAGATCCAAAAGTGATGTGAAGAATCATTTATCGAAAATCAATATGAAGGATCGAGACACACGACGAAAAGCAAATACTCCCCAAAAGTCATGGAGAAGTGTATCCGAAAAGACCCTAACAAGGTATGAGGATAAATAGATCCAAGTCATAAAAGGAGGCGGATCGTTGTATATCAAAGTCCAAAATAAAGATTGGGGAAAAATGAAGAAGTCGTGGTCCAAGTATGAATCTCTCAAAACTTCAAGTGAAGAAATTCCATTATGAAGAGAAGACCATTATTTCATGAACGTCTCTCAAGGTTTGAAGTATGAAGTCGCTGCCAAATATCGGTCTGAGAAAGGTCTCAAATCGCGAAGCGAGTTATGCCAAGATATGAACTTTATGAGGTCCCGAGAAGCAGTTTTAAAAGATTTTGTCCTTTAGCTAACTATTGATTAAATCGTTCACCTTATTTTCAGACTTAATAACTATCGAAATAAGTCAAAAATGCATCCTCGTGATCATTCAAGACAATAATAAAATATAAGAGATACACCTAGGAATAAGGGAGTCTAAGTGAGTAATTGGCCCACATGAGTTCGTGATAGTTTACTAACTTATAATAACAATGATATCGTTTTTAAGCTTGGTTTGGAGAAAGTGAAAACTTGAGGATGATGATTATTCATGACATTTCCAAAACCCAAGGTATGCTTTTGATTTCTTTATTTTGTATGTTTTTAATTTTCTATTTCTTTAATAAAGGCCACTATGGATTGATTATGATGAAAAGTGTAAACGTACTTTGTAACTAATGCATTGCATGAGGACATTGCAATGGTCAAGTGTAGGGGATTTGATATGTGTGTAAACACCTATCTTTTCTACCACTTAATTACAATAATAACCGGACCAAAACGTGTATTTTATGTCTTTTATGTCGGAATTATGCGTGGTTTGTGTTTTTGTTGTGATTTAGGACGAAAAAGTGAAAAGTGGAGAAAACACGGACATTCACGGGCATTTACGGACTTTTATTGAAGAAAAAGATGAAAGACGAAGTCAAGAAGTCAAGAGTGCAAAAAGAACGGAAGTCCAAGACCAATTCTGAAGATTTATCGAAGAAAAAGTCAAAAGACGGAAGTTTACTTAAAGCCGAGAAACTCAAGTCTAATTTATTGAAGAAATTAAAGACGAGTTCAAAGAAATCCCAAGCCAAAAGTCCTTAAAGTCCAAGTTTAAAGAAGATTAGAAGAAAAGGACTAATGATGCAATTAATGAAGATTAAAAGAAGGAGGGACTTAATCTCGCAATTAAGAAGAAATGAAGGAGGGGAGGAAGCTTCCTTAATCCTCCCTTATAAATAGTCATTAGTTGTTAATCATTTTCTTTGTTGGCTAAATTGACAAATTAGTCTTCCATTTTCTTTACCTTGCACCTTTAATTTTATGCACATTTAAATAATTGTCCAATTTAAATACCTTGTCTTGCACCTTAAATTCCTTTAATTTCAAGTAAGTTTCCATTTATTTCTTGTCAATCTTTATTTTATCTTGTTAAATCTCCTATCTACTTTTCTTGATCTTTGATTTTTATGTTTATGTTTGTGTTCATGTTCATGTTCTTATTTTGATCCAAGTGATTTTTGATTATTGTGGTCAAATTTGTTAGTTTAATTGATATAGATTGCTTATTTATGATTGTTTGTTGTTTCGTTATTAGTTTAGTTAAATCGTTTGGTTGATTTTGGTTAAATTTGTGTTTAGATCATTGTTACTGTTATCCCTTGTTCTTCGGGAGTTTGTTTCTGTTTCTTTGTTCCCAGGAAAACTTCCGACTCAAGGGTAGGAGTTCTTTCATTCGGAACTTCAAAGTTCAGGATCAAGGGTTTCATCCGGAAGTCTTCTGAATCTAGAGTTGTTCATTCGGAACTCCAAAAGTTCCGAACCAAGCTAGCTTCATCCGGAAGTCCAAAAGTTCCGGATCAGAAAGGTTTCATTCGGAACTCAAAAGTTCCGGATCAAGCAATTCATTCGGAACTCCAAAATTTCCGGATCAGAGAGGGTTCATTCGGAACTTTCAAAGTTCCGAGTCAAGTCTTCCGAACGAAGTTCCGGACGAAAACTTCCGGATCAACAAAAGTTCCGGATCAATATCTTCCGAACGAAGTTCCGGATCAAGGGAAGGAAAAAGTTTCGGATCAACACCAAAACTTCCGAGTCAAGACTGTTTCATTCGGAACTCAAAAAGTTCCGAGTCAAGCTAGTTCATTCGAAAGTTTTGAACTTCCGAATCAAGGTTTCTTTCAGGTTTTTGTTATTATCTGTTTTTAAATTTCTGTCCTTTATTTTCAAGCTTTATTTTTCCCGCCTTTTTATTTAATTGCACTTTAAAATTATTTGTCTTAGCTTTATTTTAGCCTTGCCTTAGTTTAAGTTTTAGGTGCGTTTTAAGATTGCCTTAGTTAGATTTAAGTTTGCATCATTTACCTTTAGTGCCTTTTAATTTTAGTCACGCTTTTAAATACTTGCACTTACTTTACTTAGACTTAGATTTGAATTACCTGCCTTTTACTTAAATTGTTTTGCACATTTTATTTACAAACAACCAAAAATATTTGTTTCACCAAAGAACGATAGAGTCACATAGAGAACCTAGATCAATTCGTTAAGATACCGAGAATACGAACTTTAATTTTTTATACGGGGTGTCAAAAGCCTTGTATCAACAGGTTGCGGTGTTGAAGATCCAAAGTCTCAAAAAGATGGCGGTTGTAAATTATTGCGTGCGTTTTATTTTTCTTTCCTTAGAGAGTGTGTAGCTACTTTTTAATGCATGACATGAGGATTTTACACATAAGGCGAATGACTTATTACTCTTGAAACGGACTGATGGTTGAGTAAATACGCCTTTTAGAAAAAAGAGCGTAATTAGGGTAAGTACACAAGTAGTTTAGGAAAACCACAAGTTATGACCGAAAGTGGGGATCGTTCTCAAGGAGGCTTGGTGTGTGTGTAATGAAATGATTAATTATGTGATTATATGATTATGAGAAAGAACATAGAAGTAGGATAAGAAGAGATTGACGGTTACGATGATGGATTACACTAAGACGAAAGAGTCGTACACGTAAAACCGTAAAAGCACCAAAATTAAAAATTTACTCTAAAAATTCCTTAAAAAAATTGAAATAAATCCTAAATAATGTAATTAGAGTTTACAAAAAATCAAAAATCATCCAAACCTTTTATTTAATTAAATAATAATTTTTTAATGCTAATTAAAGCCCTAAAAATCAATTTAATTAACAAAAAGCCCAAAATGAGTTTTATCACTTTGTAAACCTCTAAAATACCCTAACTTAATTTAAAACTATTTTTAAAAAATTTAAAATTAATTAAAACTATTTAAAAATAATTAAAAACTATTAAAACTTAAAATAAATATAAAAATTAATTGAAAGACCCCCTAAAAATATTTGGAAAGTTATAAAATTCCTAATTAAGTGTCTAGAGTCTAGGAAAAATATAAAAGTTAGAAAATCAGACTTATAATTTTTAATAATAAAGTAATATTAAAATATTAATAAAAATCCAAAAATCCTAAAAAATTCTAAAAAGTTGCAAACTAGCCAATTTTAACCTTAGTAACACAGAAATGAAGTTGAAATTACCTAAATACCCTTATTAGGTCTAGAAAATGGGTTAAAGTCCAAGCAGTCCCTTAATGGGCTTGGTATAGGCCCAATAAGAAAAAGTGGCCCAAATTAGCCCAAAAACCACTACTTGACTCAAAATTTGATCCTGAACAACTTTTTCCAAAGGCCCAAAAGCTGAAAATGTGAAATAAGCAAGCTTATACCAAACAACTTATTCTTAATGGGCTTTTTGCCCCATTAAGCTATAAGCTAATGCCATAAGCTCAAATTAGACACACAAGCTTCTTTTGATCTAATTAAGACTTCTGTAAAAAGAAATTTGAAATAAGCCAAAGGAATAATCCTGAAAATGAAAAAAGCAATCTACAGAAAACGACAAAATAGTCGTTTTTGAGTTCTAGGCTATCCCAAGAGCTGATTCAAATTGAAAAAGCTTTTAAATGACTTAAATAAGCTAATTCAACAAAAAGTTTTCAAATAAGCTGACTCAATAAGCTGGAAAAAGCAAATAAGCACTTATGAAAAAGTCAAATAAGTTGGTTTTCTAGCAAAAAGTAAAAGTCAAAGTCCAATAAGCTCCAGTTCAATCAAATGGGTCAAATAATGAAGATCTATCACAAAAAATAAGTTGTTGCAGGTCTGGATAAGCCAAAATGGCTTATTGATAAGATGAAAGCAAATTAACACTAGCAAGGGCTAGTTTTGGGTGTTGAGCAATGGAAACTTTTTCCACTGCTTGACTTGTTGACTTTTTTGTATTTAGTGACTTTTTTGGAGATTCAAGTTACACAAAGGCACCCAATTGATCAGTGGATCAAGAGGAGTCAATAACAATCAAAAAATCACAATCAATAGCAGCCAATTAGTACAGTTAATTCAAACAATCACCAGATCTGACACAGACATGAACACTTAAGCAGTTGAGGTTCAATAAGCACTTATAGCACAATTCAGCCAACCAAACTTAACCAAATGCATACACAAGCAATATAAAACTTAAATAAGCAAGTCTAAACAGGTTTCATGCAATGATTCAAAGTTTTAAGCAAGATTCAAGCACTTAAAGTTACTGATGAACACAAAAACATGCAGTTTTATACTTTGTTGATGCAATTGACCAACAAGCCAGATTCAACCACTCAAATCTATCAAACAGGTTATAATAACTTTGTTTAAACCACTTTTAGCGCTAAGCATGCATACAACCTAAGTGTTTCCAAGATCCTAGGTCAAAACAGTCAAGAACAAAGATTTTATAGCAGATTGTTTGATTTGGTGTTTCAAAGTTGAAAACTTGCAGCAAAATGCACTCAAACAAGCATATATCAGATACCAATCAATAACACAAACTCTTAACAACACAATTCCAAGTTATGAATCAAATCAGGTAATCTCAAACACCCTTTTATCTTTTTAATCCAAAAATTAAACAAGTATAAGTGTGACTCAGTTCATCAAATGACTAATCTAGCATACTAACAACATTAACATGCAAGATTAAGCAGTTTCAAGCCAAGAAAACAACTAGAACACAAGTAGAGCACAAATCCACCAAAAATCCAAATTTTATCAGATTTTTAAGGTTTTAAGACAAACCTCATGGATGTACATCCACACCCACGAATTTTAGAGCTTATGTGCTAGCAAGAACAAGCATAAGCTTCCAACAACAACCCTGTTAAGATTCAACAGAGTTAGAAGCAAAATATCAAAACAGAAAGGTGACTTTTTGGAAAATAAACTTGATTAATGCAACTTCTTGTACCCACTCTTGATTATCCCCAAGATATGAGCTTCACAACACCTTAATATCACAATTAGGGTGCTATGATCAGCTTATATCCCAAAAATTCCAAGATGTACCAAGAATCTTAGCAAAATATCAAATTTTAGTCCAATGTGTAATTTCTTACACAAGGTTTACAAACACGTTTTAAGGTTCAATTTTAGTTAACATATAACATAAACAAGCTTAAAATTAAATGGCCCTTGGTCTTTCTTCAACAAACTCAAACACAATTTCATAAATCAGAAAGTAGGATTTACAGGTTTGTGAACAAGGAAAAACCAAAAGCAAAGTGCAAATGTTGCACCCTAAGGCCTTTATATAGGCATACAATGAACTACTGATGCTAAGAAAAACATAAAACCCTAGTTGTAGAAGTCCCAAAATGCCCTTGTAGCTTTTTGAACTCTTGTGAATCATGTGACTGAATTTTGTTGTCTTGTGGTAGCTGGCAAGGAGAAAGTTGTGTTTATATGATCATCAATCACTAATCTGCACAATATTAAGGTTTAATTATAGTAATTAACAAAACCCCAAATTTTGTTCTTGGTGAACAGTTAGGTGTTTGATCCAGATTAGTGTTTAAATAAGTGTTAGGCGCCACTTTTATTAAACTAATAAGATTAGTTTAAATCAGTTAATGGTGGGAAGTGACGTGGCGTCATGGAGAAAGCTGATTGGTGGGATGGAGTAAGTGGGGCACGTGTCAAGTGCTGGTAGGTTAAGGTAAGTTTCTTGTCTGGCCATGTTTATTCCCCTATCTTTCTTCTTTCTTTCATTTGCAAATAAATAGCCCAACAATACGAATCCCTTGTTAATGAAGTTTGCTTTTTCACACTTTTGCCCCAAAATATTTTGTAAAGTAAATTCAGGGGTATTTCTTGCCATTTTGTGATTCTTGAAGGACTGATTTGGTATTTTCTTTAAGGATTATGGTCTTGACTTGTGTGATTGGCATTTTGGAGGACTAAAATTACCAAGTCATGTTTGATGAGGGACCATTTTTGCCAAGTCTTCAAAGTCAAGGGTCCTTTTGGTAATTTTGATATTTTCAAAGGACCAAATTTGTAATTCTTGTATCTTGGAGTTCTTCATGGTGTATTTGACTTTGAGAAGGACTAATATTGACATTTTAGCTTTGTTGAGGGGCTAAAATTGCCAATTCTTCAAAGTGGAGGGCCCTTTTTGCAATATTGACAAACTTTAGGGACCAAACTTGTAATTATGAGGATACAAGGGTATAAAGTGTCAATTCTTCCATATTAGAGGACCCTTCTTCATAATTCTTCAAGTCTTCAAGGGTTCGTCTTGGGAATTCCTTCATTAGGGCTTGGTTCATTGTGCGGCTTCATTTCCCGTGTTCGTTTTTGCATGATTCTTTGTGGTCTTTTGTAATTTTCTCAATATCCGTACCTAAAATACACAAGCAACAAACACAAGCATATATTTGGGTATTTTGATGATATTTAATGCATTTTAAGCCCTTTTTGGACGATGAGACTATGTATAAAAGCAGTCTCATCACTCCCCATACTAAACCATTGTCGTGCCCTCACGCAATGCTAGAATAAAGTATCGTAGCACCTCCAAAATTCATTTTTATTCACTTTATTGAATGATAAACTAGCTACACTACTACTATTACTACTACTTGCTTTTTAGACATAATGTATGATTTTCATCGCAAAATGTGACGTTTAGGTTCATAGAACAAGAACACGTGAATGCTTCGTTAGGAATAATTTCATCGTCCTCGATTTTCACCCCAATTCCATGCCAAGCGTGCAACGAGATCATTGTCATTATAAGTTAGTAATGCTAACACTACTCATATGCTCAAATCACTTACTTATCCTCCCAATTTCATAAGTTGTATCTCTTATATTTTATTTTGCCTTGAATGTTTCACGAGGATACATTGTTTGACTTGTGCGATAATAGAGATTTAGGTCTAAAAATAGAGTCCTAACGGTGTAACCAAGACCATCAAATCAATAACCCCTCCTAATAGACAACGATGTCAAAAAATTAAGTCAATAAGAAGGATCGATAAACACGGTTTTATAACGGTTTTGAACATGAGACTTAGTACCAAGACTTTTATACGCCCCCTAACGGAAGGGCCTTATTATCTTTGGTTTACATCCATCTTTTATTCAACTTTGCCATGAAGCTTTTATTATAACTTTGGTCTTGCCTTGCCTTTTATTATCCACCTCATCGGTAGTTTTATTAGCCAAAGACGTATATCCTCACGCTAAGGCGAATTTTGGATCTTTAAAGCTTCAAAGATTAAGGCTTGATTCACTTTCAATTTTGCATAGATTTTTCGGCCTTATGGGGCTTCAAATTGTTTGCTTGACTTAGGTGAGCACTTGAAATCTTATTATTGGGTGAAGCTTTTGATTATTCGGGTGCCAATACTTCAAAACCGTGACGCTGGCGATACCTTAATGTCTTCCCAATTTAATTACACGGAAGCTACTAGAAAAGACTAGAAACCCAACAATCAAGACTAAACCGCTAAGTCAATATTTATTAAGCAAAAAATATTTACATGCGAAAGGAAAATAAGCAAACAACAAGAACACATGAGTTTTTGAAAGGATACGAGTACTCTACGTTTAGCATAGTAACTTATAATTAACCCTATCATTTCTCGTCCTCATTTAAGAGACTTAGCCTAATGTGAAGTTAAGGAATCAAAGCTAAGTGCTCAACACGCACGATCGAGTAAAAAATTACTCTTAATCTCGCCATTGGAAAACCTACTTTCGTGTCTTCAAACACTTATAAAACATGAGAAAAATTTTAAAATTTGGCCATTTTTAGCCTTATTTTGCAACAAAAACGATAAACAAAAAGATAAACTTTGGAAAGCGTGAAGGTTTGGCAAGGCAAGTATATATTCACCGCCCCATACTAAAGTTAAACATTGTCCTCAATGTTTTGAGTCTAGGGGTGCAAACACACCCATACCAGAGACGTAGTCGAATGCCTAATCTAGCATGGAAAGGGTGTAACCGTTATATTTAAAGCCGTTTATGAAGTGTGCTAAAAACCTAAGGTTAGAACATCAAAGGATATATCATGGATATTGAGAAAGTCTTCAAAGCAAATGATCGAGTGCTCCCATAAAACGAACACGAGAGGCTCCAATCGTGAAGATCATGATCATCTAAAATCCACAATTCACAAAAAACCACGGAACAAAGGCTGGAAGGGCACAAATCCCCACACGTTACTACATTAGAAAGCGATAATATGTACATAGGATAAGCATGGGACTCCCCCACGAGGCACCTTGTTTTTGATTACCGAGTTATGAGCCCGACTCGATCCCCTCAATACTAATGATCATTGGGGAAGGTGATTTTGTCGAGGTAGTTCAAGGATGGAACTTCCCCGCCAAAGTAGTGCTTCAACCTATGTCCATTCACCTTGAAATTGGGGCCATCATTTTGAGCTAGCTCGATGTTCCCATATGGAAAAACTTGAGTCACGGTGAATGGACCGGACAACGGGATTTCAACTTTCCGGAAAAGATTTTCAAACGAGAATTAAAAAGCAAAACTTGATCCCCAATGTTAAAAACCCGGTTTTTAATTTTAGAATCATGCAACTTTTTAGTCTTTTCATTAAAAATCAATGAATTTTCATAAGCAATATCCCTCAATTCATCCAAATCATTTAATTGCATTTTCCGTTGTTTTCCCGCGGTCTCCATGTCGTCATTACAATGCTTTAGGGCCCAATAAGCCTTGTGTTCCAATTCAATTGGCAAGTGACAATTTTTCCCATACACAAGCTTAAAGGGAGTGCACACAATGGGCCTCTTATGAGTGGTCCTAAAGGCCCATAATGCATCGTCCAACTTATCCGACCAAGATTGTTGGTTTGAAACCTCGACTTGCACACTCGTTTGTTGGTGATAAGCCGTAGTAAGCCGATGTGTAACCCCCTATTTCCTTAGGATCCTTTCGAATTGGTCGTTACAAAAATAGGTTCCACGATCGCTTATGATCGCACGAGGGGTTCCAAACCGAGAAAACAAGCTTTTCAAGAACTTGACTACCACACGAGCATCATTGGTGGGCAAAGCCTTAGCTTCCACCCACTTAGATAGGTAGTCAACCGCAACAAGGATGTACTTATTACCACGAGATGATGGGAACGGCCCCATAAAGTCGATGCCCCAAACGTCAAAGATCTCACACACTTGGATGATATTTTGTGGCATTTCATCTTTTTGTGAGGCTTTTCCTTGTCGTTGGCATGAGTCAGACGACTTCACAAGTTCATGTGCATCTCGGTAAATAGTAGGCCAAAAGAAGCCGACATCAATCACCTTCTTAGCCGTGAGATTATCACCATGGTGACCACCCGTTGGTCCCTCATGACAAGCTCTAAGGATATTAGAAGCTTCGGTACCAAAGACGCAACGTCGAATGATTTGATCCTCACAAGTTCGAAACAAGTAAGGGTCATCCCAAAAGTAGAACTTGACGTCACGAAAGAATTTTTGTTTTTATTAAGTCGTCATACCCTTGATGATGAAATTGCCCGCATTGTAATTTGCAAAGTCCGCAAACCATGGGGTGGAAGAATCAAGCTTATAATTCACTACACCAAGTGTCTCGAGCGGAAATGTTTCAGTGATTTCCTTGGGCTCGTAAACACTTTGGTGAGGATCTTCCAAACGAGAAAGATGATCGGCCGCTAGATTCTCGGCTCCTTTTTTGTCAACAATTTTGTGATCAAATTCTTGAAGGAGGAGAATCCAACGAAGTAATCTTGGCTTAGCATCTTGTTTAGCCATAAGATACTTGATAGCCGAATGATCCGTATACACTATGCATTTCGTCAAGACGAGATAAGGTCGAATTTCTCAAATGCATACACAATGGCAAGGGACTCCTTCTCCGTTGTAGTGTATTTTAGTTAAGCCTCGGTCATCGTCTTACTAGCATAGTGAATAGGCAAGAAGTGCTTTTCATGACGTTGCCCCAATACGGCCCCAATAGCGTAGTCACTAGCATCACACATGAGCTCAAAGGAGAGGTTCCAATTGGGAGCAACACGAATGGGAGCTTCGGTAATTTTCCTCTTAGGGATTTCAAAGGCTCGTACACAATCTTCGTTAAAGACAAAACGTGCCTCTTTTTCAAGAAGATGTGTAATAGGTCGAAAGATCTTTGAAAAATCCTTGATGAATCGACGATAAAAGCCCGCGTGGCCTAGGAAACTCCTAACTCCCTTAACGGTTTTGGGATGAGGTAATTTGGCGATGACGTCTACCTTAGCTTGCTCTACCTCAATCCCCGCTTTCGAGACCTTGTGCCCTAAGAAGATTCCACTTTTAACCATAAAATGACATTTTTCCCAATTAAGCACAAGGTTGATTTCCTCACAACGTTTCAACATTCTCTCGAGATTCGACAAACATGAAGTGAACGAATTACCAAACACGAAAAGTCATCCATGAAGACTTCCATCGTCTTCTCGATCATATCATGAAAAATAGCCATCATGCACCTTTGAAAGGTTCCCGGTGCATTACAAAGTCCGAATGGCATTCTACGATAGGCAAACGTTCCATATGGACACGTAAACGTAGTTTTTTCTTGATCACGAGGATCGATGGGGATTTGGAAGTAACCGGAAAAACCATCTAAAAAGCAATAGAAATCGTTTCCCGCAAGACGCTCCAACATTTGGTCCATGAAGGGCAAGGGAAAATGGTCTTTTCGAGTGGCTTCATTCAACTTACGATAGTCAATGCACACTCTCCATCCGGTCACGAGTCTAGTGGGAATTAACTCGTTGGCATCTGATTGTGGTAAAATACGACCTTTTAGGAAAAATGCGTACAAGCGGTAAGTATTAAGTGATGATTTAGGAAAATCAAGCACTAATGACCCAATGAAGTTCGTTTCCCAAGGAGGTATATGTGTGTGAATAATTCGTAATTGGTTTGAGATTAATATTGGTTAGAAGGGGATGAGAAAAGAGAATGAGGAAGACGTGAAATTAATTACTACTACGACTACACGTAAAACCGTAAAATAAGCTAAAATAAAAATTAATTCTAAAAATTATCAAAAATTCACCAAAAATCAAAACAAATAAATTAAGAGTTTACCAATGATCAAAACTTTTTTAAACCTTTTAATTAATTAAATATTCAATTTTTAAATGCTAATTAAAGCCCTAAAAATCAAATTAATTATCAAAAAGCCCAAATAAAGATTTTCAATTGGTAAACCTCTAAAATGACCTAAAAAGATTAAAAACTATTTTTAGAAAATTTTAAACTAATAAAAACTATTTAAAATGATTTAAAAACTATGAAAACTTAAAATAATTATAAAAATTAATCTAAAGATGATTAAATTAATCCAAAAGTTGCAAAACTCCTATTTTAATGTATTTAAGCCAAGAAAAATGTAAAAAGTGCAAAAATGTGAAATTTGAAAAATAATAATAAAATAATATTAAAATAATATTAGAAATCCAAAAATTATAAAAAATTATAAAAACTTGCAAACTAGTTTATTTTGACCTAATTCAATAGAAAATGAAAGTGAAATGACCAGAATACCCCTATTGGGTCCCCAAATGGGCCAAAACCCAAAATAGTCAAGCTTATTGGGCTTTTTAGCCCAAAAAGTCAAACTAAGCCCAAAAGACTTGGAAAAAGCACTATCTGACTCAAAATTCAATTCTAAACACAAAACTCTGAAGGCCCAAAAGCTGAAAGTGAGCTTATCACAGCTTAATGATCAATCAGCTTATCCTTATTGGGCCATTAAGCCCATTAAGCAATAAGCTAATGCCATAAGCTTTAATTTGACACACAAACTTCTTTTGGGATGCTAAAGAGATCTGTAAAAAGAAATTTTGAAAAAGCACACTCAATAAGCCAGAAATAAGCAAAGTACAAATCCACTAAAAGACAAAATAGTCGTGTTTGAGATTTAGGGCACCTCAAGACTTGATTCAACTTGCAAAATGTCACAAATGACTTCTATAAGCCAAAACAATCAACCAAAATTCAATAAGCAAAACCAATAAGCCAGAATAAGAAAATAAGCACTTATGAAAAAGTCAATTAAGTTGGTTTTCTAGTCAAACCCTAAAGTCAACCCACCAATTGCTCCAGTATGAACAAATGGGTCAAAATATGAGCACCTATTACAAAATTCAAGTTGTTGCTGGTTAAAATAAGCTAGAATAGCTTATTGTTAAGCTGAACACAAAAATACACTAGCAGTGGTAACTTTTAGTAGGAACTAGTTCCCACTGCCTTGACTATTTCACCAAGCTTTTTAGAGAGATTTTGTATGTTTTATTGGAAGACAAGGGCACCCAAGTGATCAGTTAACCACAAGGATTCATAATCAAGCACAAAAACACACTTTGGTTCACTCAATAAGCACAGAAAAATCAAACAATGCTCAGATCTAGCACAGACATTGATTATAAGCTGTTCTGAACACTTAAGCAGTTTTAAGCTAGAATAAGCACTCCAAATTCAACCAGATGCATACACAAGCTATATAAACTATGATTAAGCATAAACAAACTTAAATCAGCCACTAAATCAAAGTATGGAACAAGATCAAAGCAGATTATACTTGCTGTTATGAACTTCAAGAACACATGCACACTTTGCTGATATAATTGACCAAAGATCCAATTTCAACACTCAAATCCTACTTCCCTGGTGTTATTAACTAGGTTTAATCACTTGTTAGCCCTAGTCTATGATTAGATCTAGGTGTCCCTTAAACCACAGCCAATTTCAACAAGTAATCAAGATTTTAGAGCCTAATTTTGATTCTAGGTGTTTATATGCACCAAACTTGCAGATAAATAACACTTAGCACTTATGAGATATGTTCCAACACAATGCACCACAAAGCATCAACTCAAAACAACACAAATCCAAATCAAGCTGTTATCCCAAACAACCCTTAATCTACCATTTTTCAATGTAACTTGTGATTTTAACTAATAACCTACTAGTTTTATGAATAAAAAACACTTCCTAGGTGACAACTAACATAATCAAACACTAAAATCAAAACCTCCAACACAAGAACACAAAATCAAAGCACCAAATTCAAAACAGGCAGTAACATGAAATATTTAGGGGAAACTTAAACAAGGGATTATACCTGTCCTCCACAACATCCTAGGAGGACCAGCTATGCTCCTTGGACCTTGTTCAACAGCTAGAACAAGACCAAGGTTCTTCAAAAAGGAAGATCAAAACCTTCTGATGTTCAAAGGAGAACATGTTTTGATTATGATATATCTTCAACACAAATGAGCAAACAACTGAACCAAGAGCTTAAATCTCTTCTCAGGCTTGGTGTCAACAAGCTTGAAGGAGCTTAAGGCTTTTGGCTAAGGGTTAGTACACAATAATAACCAAAACAGAACCTAGGATTTCAAGGTTTTTGAACCTTTGAAAACCTTCAAACAAAGACGTGCCTTAACCACAAGATTAAGGAAGGTCTTAATGATCAAATGGAACTCAGATTTTAGCTATTCCAACACCAACTTTTAATAAACACAAAAGAGATTTCAGAAATTTTAAGAAATTTAAATTTTATTTAAATAAAAAGGAATTACAAAGATTGATAGCCAAAATCTGGAACAAAGGGACTCTCACAGATTGAGGTCTCTTTTTATAGGCAAATGGATACAAAGCACTATTCATAAACCCTAGAACTGAAATTCCCAAATTGTCCTTGAGGTCTTCTAGATCATTTGATGGAATGAGCTGTCCAAATGCATCTTGGACGTTTATCTTAGCTTTGGGGTTAAGCTAAGAGTCTTGGCCGTTGATCTTGACACGTGGCAGTCCTTGGGGAATAAGTTGTCATGTGATGGGTGAAACGGTTTTGGGTGTGGGGTCCATTGGTTAGTGGAGAAGAGGGTTTTAAGGTTGGGATGAGTTTCTGCATGTGTGAATCACACGGGAGAACAATCAATTGCAATTTACCCTTTGTTGGTAAAAAGTAAAATCTGGGTTCTTACTTGCTAGAGTAACACGTTTTGATCCGTTTTCTTAGGAAAGATTGTTTGGCGCGTGTTTAGGGATTTAAACTTCTAAACTTGGCAGTTTAAGTCCTTGGTTTATTGGAAAAAGATGCAAACAATGTTTTTCAGCCTATTAAACCCGTTTTCTTCACAATTGAACTTTCCATTTTCATACTTTTGCCCCAAAACTTTGGCAAAAGTATTTCAAGGGTTGTTTTTGCCATTTTTCCATATTTGAAGGACTGATTTTGGAATTTCTTGATCTTCAAAGGTCTTCATTGTATCTTTGGCTTTATGAGGGACCATAATTGACAATTTAGATTTGATGAGGGACTAATTTTGCTATTTCTTCAAAGTTGAAGGACCTTTTTGCAATTTTGACAAACTTAAGGGACCAAACTTGTAATTATGAATTCACAAGGGTTTTAAGTGTCATTTCTTCATTTTTTTAGGATCAATCTTGCATATCTTCAAGTCTTCAAGGGTAAATGTTGGATAATTCATGAACTAGGGCCCGGTTCTTTGTACGGCTTCATTTCTCGTGTCCGTTTTTCCTTGTTTCTTGTGATCTTTTGTCTTTTTCACGATATCCATACCTAAAATACTCAAGTAAACAAACACAAGCATATATATGGTATTTTATGACATATTTATGCATTTAAAGCCCGAAAAGAATGATGAGATCATGTATAAATGCCATCTCATCACTCCCCCATACTAAGTCATTGCCGTGCCCTCACGCAATGCTAGAACAAAGTATCTAAGCATCACCAAAATTCAATTTTATTAACCTTTATTGAAAAGTAAAAGACTTGCAACAATACTTCGAAGATGTGTAAAGACATAATGTATGATTTTCATCACGAATGTGACTTTTAGGGTCAAAGAATAGAAACAAGTAAATGTCCCTTAGAGTAAATTTTGTCATCCTTGATTGTCATACATTCCAGGCTAAGTGCAAAAACGAGATCATTGTTGGTACAAGTCACAATGCTAACACTACTCATACGTCCAAATTGTGTAATACTTTTTCTCCCCGCAATCCTAGTTATTATAAAAGAAAATGGGTTACTAGCATTTTTTAACTATTTGTCATGGATCAAAAGTGATTCATATTGACTTATTTGAGTAGTTATTAGTCTGAAAGCAAAGTAGCACGATTTAATCGATAGTTAGCCGAAGGATAAAATCTTTTAAAACGGCTTCTCGTGTATCTCCTTAAGTTCATATCTTGGCATAACTCGTTTCACGATTTGAGACCTTTCTCGGACCGATATTTGGCATGTACTTCATACTTCAAATCTTGGGAAGACGTTCTTGAATTTATGGTCTTCTCTTCATATATTTGGAATTTCTTCACTTGACGTTTTTGAGAGATTCTTCATATTTGGACCACGACTTCATCATTTTTCTTAAATCTTTATTTTGGACTTTGATATACAACGATCCGCCTCCTTTTCGGACTTGGATATATTTATCCTCATAACTTGTTAGGGTCTTTTTGGATAGACTTTCTCCATGATCTTTAGGGGAGTAATTTCTTTTCGTCGTGTGTCTCGATCCTTCATATTGATTTTGGAATAATGATACTTCACATCATCTTGGATCTTTAGCAACAAAATAGAGCTCCTCATGCCTTGTTAGGGCCTTTTTGGATATTCACCAATCTTGGCGTCCCGCTTCAATAAGTTATGCCTTGGCTATGAACTCTATTCAACCCCGAGCAACTTTTAAATGATCTTGCGCTAGAGGCTAAGTAACCTTTCAAATCGTACGACCTTACTTATTGCAATTATTTTTATTTCTAATGCATTGATCTTATGGGAAGAAAAAGCCATAATTAAAAACATATGAGTTTTTGAAAGAACATTTTCATGTTCTACGTTTAGCATGATCACTTGTCTAACTCTATCATCTCTCGTTCTTCACTATATAAAGACCTCTAATTAACGAGACTCGTGAATACTTAGTCATGCAAGTCAAAATTAAGCCAAATTTGGATTAGCTTTCATTAAGACTATATCAAATCAAAGTTTTAGGTTTTCAAGCCACCTATAGGATCTTGCACTTTCTTGGACTTTTTCAAGTTTAGAGAATGCATTTTATAGTTCCCTTGATAAGTGACTTTCTAGGATCAATTATAGGAACTTGTGAAAAGTTCTTGTTCTTAACCCGAATGAGCTAAGACTTTCGCGTTTTAAAGTTCCCTGTATAAAAGTCTAGCAAAACTTGAATTGAGCGGGTTAAGGAATGTAAATCAAGTAAAAAATTAGCTCTTATTCTACCCATCGGAAAATATACATTCGTGTCTTAAAAACACTTATGAAAACTAAAAAAAAAATTAAAATTTGGCCATTTTTAGCCTTATTAGCAACAAAACATTGAAAGTTGGAAAACGTGAGGGCGTAGCAAAGAAAGTATCTATTCACCCCCATACTAAAAGTAAACATTATCCTCAATGTTTCGAGTCTAAAGGTGGAGCACCCCCATACTAGAGACGAAGAATCGAATGCTTAGGATCTAGCATGGAAAGGGTGATCAACAATATATCTAAAGCCGTTTATTAAGTATGCTAAAAGATAATTGTTAGAAAAATAAAGGATATGTCAATGGATTCGTGAAAAACTTCTTCAAGCAAACGATGGAGGCTCACGTAAACGAACACGAGAGTCTTCAATCGTAAATGATGATGGTCTAGATAACACAATCACAAAAAACCACGAGACAACGAGTTGGAAGGGCACAAATCCCCTTTACTTAGTTATTAGTAAGCATAAAAAGATAAGCATGGGATCTCCCCCACGAGGCACCTCGTTTTTGATTACCGAGTCATGAACTCGACTCGATCCCCTCAATGCTAATTATCATTGGGGAAGGTGACTTGGTCGAGGTCAACCATTGAAGGAATTTCCCCACCAAAGTAGTGCTAAAGCCTATGTCCATTCACCTTGAAATTAGGACCATCATCTTGAGCTAGCTCGATGGTACCATAAGGAAACACCTGTGTAACGGTGAAAGGACCCGACCAACGAGATTTCAATTTCCTGGAAAATATCTTAAGTCTAGAGTTAAAAAGTAACACTTGATCATCAACGTTAAAAACCCGGTTTTTAATCTTTGCATCATGAAACTTTTTAGTCTTTTCTTTGAAAATCAATGAATTTTCATAAGCATTGTCTCTTAATTCATCCAATTCATTCAATTGTATTTTCTGGTGATCTCCCGCGGTCTTCAAGTCAAAGTTTGCATGCTTAAGGGCCCAATATGCCTTGTGCTCCAATTCAATGGGCAAATGACAATTCTTCCCATAGACTAACTTATAAGGAGTACAACCGATAGCTGTCTTGTAAGCGATCCTAAAGGACCATAAAGCGTCATCGAGTTTGTCGGACCATGAAGCACGGTTTTCTCCAATCGACCTCTCTAAAATCCTCTTCAAAGCTCGGTTCGAAACCTCGACTTGCCCACTCGTTTGCGGGTGATAAGCCGTAGAAAGACGATGAGTAACTCCATATTTCTTTAAGACCTTCTCGAATTGGTCATTACATAAATGGGTTCCACGATCGCTTATAATAGCACGAGGAGTTTCGAACTGAGAGAATAGTTGCTTTAAAAACTTCACTACCACACGAGCATCATTAGTAGGTAAAGCCTTAGCTTCCACCCACTTAGAAAGGTAGTCCACCGCGGCGAGGATATACTTGTTACCATGAGACGATGGGAACAGCCCCATAAAGTCTATGCCCCAAATGTCGAAAATCTCACACACTTGAATTATGTTTTGCGGCATTTCATCACATTGAGACGATTTTCCTTGACGTTGGCATGAATCACACGACTTCACAAGTGCGTGTGCATCACGATAGATAGAAGGCCAAAAGAAGCTGGCATCGAACACTTTCTTAGCCGTGAGATTAGCACCGTGGTGACCACCCGTGGGTCCCTCGTGACGAGCTCTAAGGATATTAGAAGCTTCGGCACCAAAAACACAACGTCGAACGAGTTGATCCGCACAAACCCGAAAAAGATAAGGGTCGTCCCATAAATAGAACTTGACGTCACGAAAGAATTTTCTCTTTTGTTGTGTCGTCATACCCTTGATTATGAAATTGCCCACATGGTAATTTGCAATGTCGGCAAACCATGGGGTGGTGTCTTTAGAATTCACTACACCGAGAGTCTCGAAAGGAAATGTTTCGGTGATTTCCTTGTTCTCGAAAACATCTTTGTGAGGATCTTCTAGACGAGAGAGATGATCGGCCGCTAGATTCCCGGATCCTTTTTTGTCTAGCACGGTGACATCAAATTCTTGGAGGAGGAGCATCCAACGAAGCCATCTCGGCTTAACATCTTGCTTAGCTAAGAGATACTTGATAGCCGAATGGTCGGTATACGCGATGATTTTAGTTAAGACGAGATAAGGTCGGAATTTCTCAAAAGCATAGACCACGGCAAGGAATTCCTTTTCCGTTGTGGTGTACTTTAATTGAGCCTCGGTCATCGTCTTACTAGCATAATGGATAGGACGGAAATGCTTTTCATAACGTTGCCCTAAGACGGCCCCTATAGCATAATCACTTGCATCTCACATGATTTCAAAGGGTAATTCCCAATTAGGAGCAACAAGAATGGGAGCTTCGGTAAGTTTCCTTTTAAGAGTTTCGAAAGCTCTAACACAATCCTCATTGAAATTAAAAGGAGCATCCTTCTCGAGAAGGTGTGTCATAGGTCGAGAGATTTTCGAAAAGTCTTTGATGAAACGACGATAAAAGCCCGCGTGACATAGGAAACTCCTAACTCCCTTAACGGTTTTGGGATGAGGTAACTTGGCGATGACGTCTACCTCAGCTTTATCGACCTCAATCCCCGCTTTCGAGACCTTATCTCCTAAGACGATTCCTTGTTTACACATAAAATGACATTTTTCCCAATTAAGCACAAGATTGGTTTCTTCACAACGTTTTAACATTTGCTCGAGATTAGATAACGACGTGAACGAATTGCCAAACGCCGAAAAGTCATCCATAAATACTTCCATCGACTTCTGGATCATATCGTGAAAAATGGCCATCATACACCGTTGAAACGTACCCGGTGCATTACAAAGTCCGAAAGGCATCCTACGATAAGCAAACGTTCCATAAGGACACGTAAACGTAGTCTTCTCTTGATCACGAGGGTCGATAGGGATTTGAAAGTAACCGGAAAAACCATCTAAAAGGCAATAGAATTCATTTCCCGCGAGTCGCTCCAACATTTGATCCATGAAGGGCAAAGGAAAGTGGTCTTTACGAGTGGCGTTATTTAACTTTCGGTAGTCAATACACACCCTCCAACCGGTCACAACACGAATGGGAATTAACTCGTTGTTTTCGTTGGGCACAACGGTCATTCCTCCCTTTTTAGGGACACAATGGATTGGGCTCACCCATGGGCTATCGGAGATAGTATAAATCATTCCCGCGTCAAGGAGTTTTAAAACTTCCTTTTTAATGACATCGTGAATTTTGGGATTCACCCTTCTTTGACTTTGAATTGTGGGTTTGTAGTCCTCCTTCATTAAAATCTTGTGAGTACAAAATTTTGGGTCAGTACCCTTAATGTCGGAAATTTTCCACGCAATTGCCCCTTTATGAGTTTTAAGAACTTTCAAGAGATCGGTTTTTTCATCATTAGCAAGACCTCTTGCAATAATAATCGGCAACTTATCATCACCTTCCAAGAATGCGTATTCACAGTGAGAAGGAAGATCTTTCAATTCAAGGATAGGTGGTTCCTCGATTGAAGATTTTGGTTCAACACTCATAACTTCCATCGACGGAAGAAATGGTGGAATAGAAGTGTCATCACTAATCAACACCTCATCTTCATTGTTGATTTCATTTGAAGTGAAATCGCCTCCTTGGAATGGAGGGAGATTTGGTGTAGAATTAGCAAGAATCGGATCCAAAATAGTGGGATTGCCACTTGACGAGCTATCAGAAAAACCTAACACTTCTTGTGAAAACTCATCGCAAACCACATCAACTAAGTCAATGTGATTGATTGTAGCGATTGCATAAACATGAGAAGGTTTTGAGTTTTGAATAGCGTTTATAACAAGTTCCTCTTCGTTGAATCTCAAAGTGATAGTTCTTGCATGAACGTCGATAAGCGATCTCGAGGTGTCTAAAAATGAACGACCTAAAATTAGAGGAACTTGAGGATCCGCGGGGATGTCAACTACTATAAAATCAACGGGATAGTAGAACTTCCCCACTTTCACGAAAACATCTTCGGCTACTCCACATGCTAAAATCGTAGAGTGATCGGCCATCTCGATAGACATGTTCGAAGGAGTAAGAGCCGGAAGCGAAAGCGATTTCCAAATGGAAAATGGCATCAAATTAATGCTCGCACCAAGATCGGCCAAGGCGAGGCATTCTTTCATATCTTGTATCTCACAAGGAATGAGAAACTTTCCGGGGTCACCAACTTTTTCCGCTATGCGGTTAAGATAAACCGAAGAACAATTAGCAAGCTTTGAAAGCTTTTCCTTATCGCTCATCATACTTTTAAAAGTGGAAGAGAAACGAGGAATGTATAACAATGCGTCGGCTAAACTCACACTCACATCAAAATGCACTTGTTGAAACATTTTTATAAAAAGCTCGATTTGTTGTTTGTTGCGTTCTTGCATTTTCTCTTTGTTTCGTCTCGAAGGGTAAGGTAAGGGTGGTGTGGGTTGGACATTAGGCAACGGCCTTGGAAACTCGGGTTCCACAATTGGTATTGGTTCTACCATAGGTGTGGTATGATCGGTACTTCGTGGAATTGTAATATGCTCCTTTTCGACCATCACCTCAGGCTCTTTCTTGATTTCCTTATCCGTAGAAGTACTTGGACGAGAGATTGGTTCCTTGAAAGTTTTACCACTTCGTGTAGTAATAACCTTCATTTCTCTCTTCGGGTTTGCAATGGTATCATTAGGAAGACCACCCGAGGAAGAGGGTTTACACATGATTGCTTCAAACATTTTTTCCATTCGGTCTTCAAATTTTGATTTCCTAGCATCCGCTTTTAACAATTCTTTCTTAATCTTATGTTGTCCTTGTTCCATCTTTTGTTGGTTTTGTTGAAGACGTTTGACATTTCCTTCCATTTTATTAGCATGAGTTTTAAGTTCATTAGCAAGTTCGTTTTTAAGCTCGTTTTTCAACTCGGATCTTAAGCTAATCATCTCACGTTGCATGTTATCAAATTTAGCATCATTTGCTTTAGCATAATCCAAAAATTCTCCTTGAAGATTTTTAGTGTGAGCATTTTGAAAACCTTGTGTAGTGTTTTGAAAATCACGGTTTTGGTTTTGATTAGTGACTTGTCCATTCCCACTTTGATAATTCCCCTTATTGTAGTTACGTGAATTGCCTTGATAATTACCACCTTGGTTGTTGTTTCGATAGTTATTAGCATTTTGATTTGGTGGAGCTTGATTTGGGCGGGAACCTTGGCCGTTTTGGTTATAATTTCCCGTTGCTACGTAAGCACTCGAAGTGTTACCACCAGCGGTAATGCACTCGGAAAGATCATGAGCTCCACCACAAGACAAACACTCTTTTCAACCGCTTTAACCGAAGCAGAATTCAAAGCCTCTTGAGCTTTCCAATGAGTCATAAGATTAGCAAATCTATCGAAAAACCGATTTTCCTCATTAGCTTCATCATGTAAGGCGTTAATGCTACGAGACGATGACGATGATGACGAACCCAAATTGGCAACACTCGGTGTGTTACGAGGGCTATAAAACTTAGATCTATTCACGATAATATTTAAAGCTTCATTGGTCGTTTTGCACAAAAAATTACCACCCGCGGCGGCATTCAAGTAATCTCGTTCATGATCATTAAGCCCATTATAAAAAGTATCAATTTGATGCAATTCCGAAAAATCATGGTGTGGACATTCATGTAACATTTCTTTAAAGCGTTGCCATGCCATTGAAAAACTTTCATTATTTCTTTGCACAAATCTTGAAATCTCATTTTTCAAATGTGTTGTTTTAGATGGTGGAAAAAATTTGTTCACAAACTTAGAAACTAGATCACCCCATGTCAAAATCGAATTTGGCGGTTCTTTCTCAATCCAAAATTTAGCGGGTCCATCTAACGAGTATGGAAACAACATCATCTTAATTGTGTCATGTGGAACATCCTTAAACTTGCTAGTAGCGGTGAGACGATTAAAATTCCTAATGTGATAATGCGGGTTGTCTTTCTCATGACCTCTAAACTTATTAGCTTGCAACATCGACATTAAACCCGTCTTAATCTCGAAATTCTCCGCAAGGATAGCGGGAATCACAATGGCCTCTCCAAAACCCTCGGTGGGTGCTTGTAGCAACTCCATCATAGTACGATTAGCCATGACGACTTCTTGTTCTACAATAGGTTCAACAATTGGAGTTTGTTCTTCAATCAACGTCTCTTGATTGGCTTGCTTTTGAAGACGTTTACGAGCTCGTTTTGCTTGATTACGAGTGATCATAAACTTCACGAAGAATGGGAGGTGAGCAAAGAAGATTCTTTTTGGATGTTTTGTGAATTTTCAATTTTTTTTGTGTTTTTGATTGTTTTTAATTTTTTTGGATTTTGGTGTATCTTCGTAGACAACAATCTACCAAATCTCTCCTCGAATCAAACTCTTGATTAAAGAAGCCTCAAAGGAATGAAAACGATCACGTGGAGTGAAGGCCTTCGAATGACTTTAGAACTTTGGTGAAAACCAAATTGTTCAAGAAGGTTTAATCACAAAGAAAACCAAGCAAATATATTATACGTAATAATACTTTGGGCGGTAAAACCCTCGATTAGCCTTCAATGTCAAAATACTCACAAGCAAGAGGGGAAACGAGGCGGCGCGAGGAACTTAAGAGCCTTTTTCCTTAGGGTATATTTTATAATACCCGCCTTATACCCACCTTATAGTTCGTATTTTTCAAAATCGAGCTTCACGAAAGTATTTATCTATTTTTGCCTTTTTCTTTTTGTTTGAGATTCGAAAACAATAATTAGGAGATCAAATCCCAATTAAGGTTGTGTTTTCACACTTTTGGAGATATTTTGTATTGATTGTGATACTTAATACAATATAGTAATAAGAATTTCACAAGAAAAACCAATAAAACCGATAATACGTATTAGTAGATTTCTACTAATACAAATACTATTTATGGTTAATATTAAAAACAACAAGACAAATTAATCACGACACACCTCCCCGGCAGCGGCGCCAAAATGATTGTGGTAAAATACGACCTTTTAGGAAAAAGGCGTAAAAGCGGTAAGTATTAAGTGATGATTTAGAAAAATCAAGCACTAACGACCCAATGAAGTTCGTTTCCCAAGGAGGTATATGTGTGTGAATAATTCGTAATTGATTTGAGATTAATATTGGTTAGAAGGGGATGAGAAAAAAGAATGACGAAGACGTGAAATTAATTACTACTACGACTACACGTAAAACCGTAAAATAAGCTAAAATAAAAATTAATTCTAAAAATTATCAAAAATTCACCAAAAATCAAAACAAATAAACTAAGAGTTTACCAATGATCAAAACTTTTTCAAACCTTTTAATTAATTAAATATTCAATTTTTAAATGCTAATTAAAGCCCTAAAAATCAAATTAATTATCAAAAAGCCCAAATAAAGATTTTTCAATTGGTAAACCTCTAAAATGACCTAAAAAGATTAAAAACTACTTTTAGAAATTTTTAAACTAATAAAAACTATTTAAAATGATTTAAAAACTATGAAAACTTAAAATAATTATAAAAATTAATCTAAAGATGATAAAATTAATCTAAAATTTGCAAAATTCCTATTTTAATGTATTTAAGCGAAGAAAAATGTAAAAAGTGCAAAAATGTGAATTTAAAAAATAATAATAAAATAATATTAAAATAATATTAAAAATCCAAAAATTCTAAAAATTCTAAAAACTTGCAAACTGGTTTATTTTCACCTAATTAAACAAAAAATGAAAGAGAAATGACCAGAATACCCCTATAGGGCCCCCAAATGGGCCAAAACCCAAAACAGTCAAGCTTATTGGGCTTTTTAGCCCAAAAAGTCAAACTAAGCCCAAAAGACTTGGAAAAGCACTATCTGACTCAAAATTCAATTCTAAACACAAAACTCTAAAGGCCCAAAAGCTGAAAGTGAGCTTATCACAGCTTATTGATCAAACAGCTTATCCTTATTGGGCCATTAAGCCCATTAAGCAATAAGCTAATGCCATAAGCTCTAATTTGACACACAACCTTATTTTGGGATGCTAAAGAGATCTGTAAAAAGAAATTTTGAAAAAGCACACTCAATAAGCCAGAAATAAGCAAAGTACAAATCCACTAAAAGACAAAATAGTCGTGTTTGAGATTTAGGGCACCTCAGGACTTGATTCAACTTGCAAAATGTCACAAATGACTTCAATAAGCCAAAACAATCAACCAAAATTCAATAAGCAAAACCAATAAGCCAGAATAAACCAATAAGCACTTATGAAAAAGTCAATTAAGTTGGTTTTCAAGTCAAACCCTAAAGTCAACCCACCAATTGCTCAAGTATGAACAAATGGGTCAAAATATGAGAACCTATTACAAAATCCAAGTTGTTGCTGGTTAAAATAAGCTAGAATAGCTTATTGTTAAGCTGAACACAAAAATACACTAGCAGTGGTAACTTTCATTAGGAACTAGTTCCCACTGCCTTGACTATTTGACCAAGCTTTTTATAGAGATTCTGTATGTTTTATTGGAAGACAAGGGCACCCAAGTGATCAGTTAACCACAAGGAGTCACAATCAAGCACAAAAACACACATTGGTTCACTCAATAAGCACATAAAAATCAAACAATGCTCAGATCTAGCACAGACATGGATTATAAGCTGTTATGAACACTTAAGCAGTTTTAAGCTAGAATAAGCACTCCAAATTCAACCAGATGCATACACAAGCTATATAAACTATGATTAAGCATAAGCAAACTTAAATCAGCCACTAAATCAAAGTATGGAACAAGATCAAAGCAGATTATACTTGCTGTTATGAACTTCAAGAACACATGCACACTTTGCTGATATAATTGACCAAGGACCAATTTCAACACTCAAATCCTACTTCTCTGGTGTTATTAACTAGTTTTAATCACTTGTTAGCCCTAGTCTATGATTAGATCTAGGTGTCCCTTAAGCCACAGCCAATTTCAACAAGTAATCAAGATTTTAGAGCCTATTTTTGATTCTAGGTGTTTATATGCACCAAACTTGCAGATAAATAACACTTAGCACTTATGAGATATGTTCCAACACAATGCACCACAAAGCATCAACTCAAAACAACACAAATCCAAATCAAGCTGTTATCCCAAACAACCCTTAATCTACCATTTTCAAAGCAACTTGTGATTTTAACTAATAACCTACTAGTTTTATGAATCAAAAACACTTCCTAGGTGACAACTAACATAATAAAACACTAAAATCAAAACCTCCAACACAAGAACACAAAATCAAAGAACCAAATTCAAAACAGGCAGTAACATGAAATATTTAGGGGAAACTTAAACAAGGGATTATACCTGTCCTCCACAACATCCTAGGAGGACCAGCTATGCTCCTTGGACCTTGTTCAACAGCTAGAACAAGACCAAGGTTCTTCAAAAAGGAAGATCAAAACCTTCTGATGTTCAAAGTAGAACAGGTTTTGATTATGATATATCTTCAACACAAATGAGCAAACAACTCAACCAAGAGCTTAAATCTCTTCTCAGGCTTGGTGTCAAAAAGCTTGAAGGAGCTTAAGGCTTTTGGCTAAGGGTTAGTACACGATAATAACCAAAACAGAACCTAGGATTTCAAGGTTTTTGAACCTTTGAAAACCTTCAAACAAAGACGTGCCTTAACCACAAGATTAAGGAAGGTCTTAATGATCAAATGGAACTCAGAATTTAGCTATTCCAACACCAACTTTTAATAAACACAAAAGAGATTTCAGAAATTTTAAGAAATTTAAATTTTATTTAAATAAAAAGGAATTACAAAGATTGATAGCCAAAATCTAGAACAAAGGGACTCTCACAGGTTGAGGTCTCCTTTTATAGGAAAATGGATACAAAGCACTATTCATAAACCCTAGAACTGAAATTCCCAAATTGTCCTTGAGGTCTTCTAGATCATTTGATGGAATGAGCTGCCCAAATGCATCATGGACGTTTATCTTAGCTTTGGGGTTAAGCTAAGAGTCTTGGCCGTTGATCTTGACACGTGGCAGTCCTTGGGGAATAAGTTGTCATGTGATGGGTGAAACGGTTTTGGGTGTGGGGTCCATTGGTGAGTGGAGAAGAGGATTTTAAGGTTGGGATGAGTTTCTGCATGTGTGAATCACACGGGGGAACAATCAATTGCAATTTCCCTTTGTTGGTAAAAAGTAAAATCTGGGTTCTTACTTGCTACAGTAACACGTTTTGATCCGTTTTCTTAGGGAAGGATTTGTTTGGCGCGTGTTTAGGGATTTGAACTTCTAAACTTGGCAGTTTGAGTCCTTGGTTTTTTGGAAAAAGGTGCAAACAATGTTTTTCAGCCTATTAAACCCGTTTTCTTCACAATTGAACTTTCCATTTTCATACTTTTGCCCCAAAACATTGGCAAAAGTATTTCAAGGATTGTTTTTGCCATTTTTCCATATTTGAAGGACTGATTTTGGAATTTATTGATCTTCAAAGGTCTTCATTGTATCTTTGGCTTTATGAGGGACCATAATTGACAATTTAGATTTGATGAGGGACTAATCTTGCCATTTCTTCATAGTTGAAGGACCCTTTTGCAATTTTGACAAACTTAAGGGACCAAACTTGTAATTATGAATTCACAAGGGTTTTAAGTGTCATTTCTTCATTGTTTGAGGATCAATCTTGCATATCTTCAAGTCTTCAAGGGTAAATGTTGGATAATTCATGAACTAGGGCCCGGTTCTTTATACGGCTTCGTTTCTCATGTCCGTTTTCCTTGTTTCTTGTGATCTTTTGTCTTTTTACGATATCCATACCTAAAATACACAAGTAAACAAACACAAGCATATATATGGTATTTTATGACACTTTTATGCATTTAAAGCCCGAAAAGAACGATGAGATCATGTATAAATGCCATCTCATTAGCATCGTTTGGCACAACGGTCATTCCTCCCTTCTTAGGGACACAATGAATAGGACTCACCCAAGGGATATCGGAAATAGGGTAAATCATTCCCGCGTCAAGGAGTTTTAGGACTTCCTTTTTAATGACGTCGTGAATTTTGGGGTTCACCCTCCTTTGACATTGGATTGCGGGTTTGTAATCCTCCTCCATTAAGATTTTGTGGGTACAAAATTTGGGATCGATCCCCTTAATGTCGGATAGCTTCCACGCAATTGCCCCTTTTTGATCCTTTAGAACATCGACAAGTGCGGTTTTTTCATCATGCGAAAGTTCTTTCGCAATAATAACCGGCAACTTGTCGCCCTCCTCTAAATAGACATATTCGAGATGAGGAGGTAAATCTTTCAACACGAGGATAGGTGGTTCCTCAATTGAAGATTTGTGCTCGATACTCATAACTTCCTCGGGTGGAGGAAATGGGAAATCGTTAAGGAAATCCTTGATAATCGGGAAGTCCTCATCGTTGTCGAGGTCTTCGTTACAAGTACGTGGAACATCGAATTCTTCCAACGTAAAACCACAACCTTCTAATGGAGTGAAGGTTGGTGTCGAATTATCAAGAATAGGATCTAACATAGTGGGATTGCCACTATTTTCATCATCACCAAAACCTAGAACTTCTTGTGAAAATTCCTCGCAAACCACATCAATCATATCAACGAGGTTTATGGTCGCAACGGAATAAACATGAGAAATTTGAGAGTTTTGAGTTGCGTTTATAACGAGTTCCTCGTCGTTGAAACGTAAGGTGATCTTTCTAGCATGAACATCGATCAAAGCCATAGATGTATCTAAAAACGAACGACCTAAAATGAGAGGAACTTGAGGATCCGTGGGAATATCGACAACGATAAATTCTACCGGATAATAGAACTTTCCTACTTTCATAAAAACGTCTTCCACCAATCCACATGCGGGAATCGTGGAATGGTCGGCCAACTCGATAGACATTAGTGAAGGAGTAAGATTAGGAAGATTGAGCGACTTGAAGATTGCAAGTGGCATCAAGTTAATTCTAGCACCAAGATCGGCCAAGGCAAAGCATTCTTCCATATCTTGGATATCTCAAGGGATCAAAAATTTACCGGGATCACCGACTTTTTGAGGTATGCGATTAAGATAAACCGACGAACAACTAGAAAATTGGTGCAATTTCTCCTTGTTGTTCAACATACTCTTAAAGTTAGCGGAAAATCTAGGCATCATGACCAAAGCATCGGCAAAACTCACATTAAAGTGCAAATCACGAAACATTTTCATAAAAAGCTCAAATTGGTAATTGTCGCGCTCTTGATGTTTCTCCTTTCTAAGTCTCGATAGATAGGGCAAAGGTGGTGTGGGTTGAGGCATAGGCATAGCCTTTGGAATCTCGGGTTCCAAGGTTGGTAACCGTAGGTGTGGCGTGAGTGGTACTTCGTGGGATAGGAACGTGCTCCTTTTGGACCACCACCTCGGGTTCTTCCTCAATTTCTTCCTCCGTAGGAGCAATTGGTTGAGGAGTCGGTTCCTTAAGTGTCTTACCACTATGTGTGGTAATCACTTTCATTTCACCCTTAGGGTTTGATACGGTGTTGCTAGGAAGACTACTCGAAGACGGTTTACACATAATTGCCTCAAACATAGATGAAATTTTATCTTCAAACACTGATTGCCTCTTCTCGGCTTTAATCATCTCTTGCTTAATTTCATGTTTCCCTTGTTCCATTTTTTGTTGGTTTTGTTGTAACCTTGTTACATTCCCTTCCATTTTGTTTGTAGGGATTTTAAGCTCATTTGCTAACTCATTTTTCAACTCTTTCTTCAAGTCGTTCTTAAACTCGGATCTTAGGCTAATGATTTCTCTTCGAATGTTGTCAAACCTAGCATCGTTCCCATTAGCGTATTCAACAAATTCATTTGGAAGATCTTTCAAAGTTTGCAAACTTTTGTTGTTGTTTTGAAAATCATTTTGATTTTTGTTTGAAACTTGATTATTAGCCCCTTGATTACCATAGTTTCCCTTGTTGTTATTGTTTTTGAAACCAACTTGATTGTTGCGATAGTTGTTGTTAGCATTTTGATTTGAACCAAAACCCGGTGGAGTCAATTGATTAGAGCGGGTAACTTGACCGTTTTGGTTGTAAGTTCCCGTGGCCGCGTAGGCACTCTAAGTGTTACCACCGTTGGTAATGCACTCGGAGAAATCATGACCTTCACCACAATACATGCATGAAACCTCAACCACTTTAGATGTAGCGGGAGCACTTGGTTCTCCTACTTTGAACTCAATCAAAAGACCTTTAAGTTTATCAAAGATTTTCTTTTACAAGTTCGCCTCAATTTGGCAAGCATCGATGGTAGTAGACAAAGAAGGTGAAGCCGAAGACGAAGCCTTACGAACACTAGACGTGCTACGAGGACTATACACCTTAGATCTATTCTCAATTATTACCAAAGATTCCTCAACCGTTTTACACAAAAAATTACCACCCGTGGCGGCATTAAGATAAACCCTTTCATGATCATTAAGTCCATTGTAAAACGTGTCAATTTGATGCAAATCGGAAAAACCGTGATGAGGACACTCATGTAACATTTCCTTAAACCTATTCCAAGCCGTTGAAAAACTTTCACTAAAATCTTGTGAAAATTTTGAAATCTCGTTTTTCAAATGCGTAGTCTTAGAGGGCGGAAAAAATTGGTTCAAAAACTTAGACACGAGATCCTTCCACGTCAATATAGAATTGGGTGGCTCTTTCTCTAACCAAATTTTTGCGGGCCCCGCTAAGGAATACGAAAAAAGCATCATCTTAATCGAGTCATTAGAGACGTCCTTAAACTTGCAAGTGGCGGTAAGACGATTGAATTGGCGGATATGGTTGTGTGTATTGTCCTTCTCATCACCACGGAATTTGTTGTTTTGGATCATCGACAACAAACCCGTTTTCATTTCAAAATTCTCCGCAAAGATAACGGGAATCACAATAGCCTCTCCATAACCCTCGGTGGGTGCTTGAAGCAACTCCATCATAGTACGATTCGCCATGGTTGGTTCTTCTCTTACAATGGGTTCAACAATGGGAGATTCTTCACTAGAAGATGTTTGGTTTCCTTCCTTTTGACGATGTTTACGTGCACGTCTTACTTTGGAGCGAGTTTGCATAAACGTCACGTACAACGAGGGGATGAGCAAAGAAGATTCTTTTTGGTGCTTTGTATTTTTCCAATTTTTTTGTGGTTTTTGATTGTTTTTACTTTTTTTTCGATTTTTGTGATTGTATTAGGTAGACCAAAATATACAAATCTCCTCCTTAATCAAATCTCTTGATTAAAGAAGCCTCAAGGAATGAAAACGATCACGTGAAGTGAACGCCTTCGATGACTTTAGAACGTTGGTGGAACACCAAAACGTTCAAGAGGGTTTAATCAATGAAACCAAGAAAGTATATATGATACTTAGTATTACTTTGGGCGGCAAAACCCTCGATTAGCTCTCAAAATCAAATACTCACAAGCAAGCGGGGAAACGAGGCGGCGCGAAGCACTTAAGAGCCTTTTCCTTAGGATATATTTTATAATATCCGCCTTATACCCACCTTATAGTTTGTATTTTTCAAATTCGAGCTTCACGAAAGTATTTATCTATTTTTGCCTTTTTCTTTGGTTTGAGATTCGAATACAATGATTGGGTAATGACCTCCCAAGTCAAGGTTGTGATTTCTCACTTTTGGAGTACTTGTGTATTTATTGTTCTACGTATACAATATAGTAATAGTATTCACACAAAAAAACGAAAAACCGATAATACGTATTAGTAGAGTGCTACTAATACAATAGATATTATGGCTATATATAAAAACAACAATTGACAAACCAAAACACAACACGCCTCCCCGGCAGCGGCGCCAAAATGATGGTTGAGTAAATACGCCTTTAGGAAAAAGAGCGTAATTAGGGTAAGTACACAAGTAGTTTAGGAAAACCACAAGTTATGACCCAAAGTGAGGATCGTTCTCAAGGAGGCTTGGTGTGTGTGTAATGAAATGATTAATTATGTGATTATATGATTATGAGAAAGAAAATAGAAGTGGGATAAGAAGAGATTGACGGTTACGATGACGGATTAAACTAAGATGAAAGAGTCGTACACGTAAAACCGTAAAAGCACCAAAATTAAAAATTTACTCTAAAAATTCCTAAAGAATTGCAATAAATCCTAAATAATGTAATTAGAGTTTACAAAAAATTAAAAATCACCCAAACCTTTTATTTAATTAAATAATGATTTTTAATGCTAATTAAAGCCCTAAAAATCAATTTAATTAACAAAAAGCCCAAAATGAGTTTTATCACTTTGTAAACCTCAAAAATACCCTAACTTATTTTAAAACTATTTTTAAAAAATTTAAAATTAATTAAGACTGTTTAAAAACAATTAAAAACTATTAAAACTTAAAAGAAATATAAAAATTAATTGAAAGACCCTAAAAATATTTGGAAAGTTGTAAAATTCCTAATTAAGTGTCTAGAGTCTAGGAAAAATATAAAAAGTTAGAAAATTAGACTTTTAATTTGTAATAATAAAATAATATTAAAATATTAATAAAAATCCAAAAATCCTAAAAAATTCTAAAAAGTTGCAAACTAGCTAATTTTAACCTAAATAACACAGAAATGAAGTTGAAATTACCTAAATACCTTTATTGGGCCTAGAAAATGGGCTAAAGTCCAAACAGTCCCGTAATGGGCTTGGTATAGGCCCAGTAAGAAAAAGTGGCCCAAATTAGCCCAAAAACCACTACTTGACTCAAAATTTGATTCTGCACAACTTTTTCCAAAGGTCCAAAAGCTGAAAATGTGAAATAAGAAAGCTTATATCAAACAGCTTATTCTTAATGGGCTTTTTGGCCCATTAAGCTATAAGCTAATGCCATATGCTCAAATTAGACACACAAGCTTCTTTCGAGCTAACTAAGACTTCTGTAAAAAGAAATTTGAAATAAGCCAAAGGAATAAGCCTGAAAATGCAAAAAAGCAATCTACAAAAAACGACAAAATAGTCGTTTTTGAGTTCTAGGCTATCCCAAGAGCCGATTCAAATTGCAAAAGCTTTTAAATGACTTAAATAAGCTAATTCAACAAAAAGTTTTCAAATAAGCTGACTCAATAAGCTGGAAAAGGCAAATAAGAACTTATGAAAAAGTCAAATAAGTTGGTTTTCTAGCAAAAAGTCAAAGTCAAAGTCCAATAAGCTCTAGTTCAATCAAATGGGTCAAATAATGAAGATCTATCACAAAAAATATGTTGTTGCCGGTCTAGATAAGCCAAAATGGCTTATTGATAAGCTGAAAGCAAATTAACACTACCAGGGGCTAGTTTTGGGTGTTGAGTAGTGGAAACTTTTTCCACTGCTTGACTTGTTGACTTTTTTGTCTTTAGTGACTTTTTTGGAGATTCAAGTTACAGAAAGGCACCCAATTGATCCGTGGATCAAGAGGAGTCAATAGCAATAAAAAAATCACAATCAACAGCAGCCAATTAGTACAGTTAATTCAAACAATCACCAGATCTGACACAGACATGAACACTTAAGCAGTTGAGGTTCAATAAGCACTTATAGCACAATTCAGCCAGCCAAAGTTAACCAAATGCATACACAAGCAATATTAAACTTAAATAAGCAAGTCTAAACAGGTTTCATGCAATGATTCAAAGTTTTAAGCAAGATTCAAGCACTTAAAGTTACTGATGAACACAAAAACATGCAGTTTTAGACTTTGTTGATGCAATTAACCAACAAGCCAGATTCAACCACTCAAATCTATCAAACAGGTTATAATAACTTTGTTTAAACCACTTTTAGCCCTAATCATGCATACAACCTAAGTGTTTCCAAGATCCTAGGTCAAAACAGTCAAGAACAAAGATTTTATAGCAGATTGTTTGATTTGGTGTTTCAAAGTTGAAAACTTGCAGCAAAATGCACTCAAACAAGCATATATCATATACCAATCAATAACACAAACTCTTAACAACATAATTCCAAGTTATGAATCAAAGCAGGTAATCCCAAACACCCTTTTATCTTTTTAATCCAAAAATTAAACAAGTATAAATGCGATTCAGTTCATCAAATGACTAATCTAGCATACTGATAGGTGTGTAAACACCCATCCTTTCTACCACTTAACTACAATAATAACCAAGCCAAAACGTGTATATTATGTCATAAATGTCGAATTATGCGTGGTTTGTGTTTTTGTTGTGATTTAGGACGAAAATGTGAAAAAGGGAGAAAACACGGGCATTCACGGGCTTTTATCGAAGAAAAAGAAAAAAGACGAAGTCAAGAAATCAAGAGTGCAAAAAGAACGGAAGTCCAAGACCAATTCTGAAGATTTATCGAAGAAAAAGAAAAAAGACGGAAGTTTACTAAAAGCCGAAGAACTCAAGTCTAATTTATTGAAGAATTACAAGACGAGTTTAAAGAAATCCTGAGACAAAGTCATTAAAGTCAAAGAATTAAGAAGACAAGGACTTAATCATGCAATTAAAGAAAGAAGAAAGAGGGGAGGAAGCTTCCTAAGCACCTCCCTAATCCTCCGATAAATAGATCATTAGGATTTCATTTTCATTTTGTTGGCTAAGTGTGACAATTAGCTCTTCCATTTTAATTTTTACACATTTAAATACATGTCATTTACTTAATTGTCTTGCACCTTAAATTTATTTAATTTCAAGTAAGTTTTCTTAATTTCGTTGCTTTAATCTTTATTTCCTTTGATCAAGTTTACTTTTATCATTCTCCTTCTACTTTTCTCTTGTTTTTGGTTTGTTTTAAAATCGGATTAAGCAAGTTTTTGCTTAATCTCTTTGCTTATTTGATTAAAAGTTTTGTCTTTTCTTTTCCTTTTAAGCTTCCATATGAAATAAGCTATAAGTTTGACAATCTTATTTGCTTATTTGGTATTTAGCTTGATTGTTTTCAAGTTTTTCTTAAAAAGTTTTACCTTTTAAATTCCATTTCATTAAGTTTCGTCTTTTAAATTTCGAAAGGTTTTAACTTTTTAGCTTATTGTCTCGTTTTGTTTCCATTTCATTTTAGTTTTAGAATTCTGCTTATTAGTTCTAGCTTATTTGTACTTGTGCTTATTGTGAATTTGTAACTCCATCGGAAAGAAGGGAACCTACACATTGCGACGGCCTCACTTAGCCACATTCCGATGGTGACAGTATTGGAATAGGGTTGTTGGATTTTGACAGCTTATTGCGACGGTGCTTTCCGATCTGAAACTTCCCCTTATTCCGATCAAGATTCCGATCGCTCATTGCGATCGGGATTGCGACGGCTCTTAAGGTTTCATTGAAACGAAGTGCTGCCCAATTTTCCTTAGCAACTTTCCGATCTGACTTTGCGATCTGAGCCACATTCCGATGGGTGTATTCCGATGGAAGTGACATTCCGATAGCTTGAATATATTCCGATAGACCTAGCTTTAATACATTCCGATAACTCCTTTACGAATTGGATTCCGATGGTATGGTGACAGCATTACGATCTGATATTCCGATGGTTTGGGGTTTAGGATTATATTTTGCCTTGTTTTGTTTTTAAGTTACATTTTTAATACTTCGTCAAATTTAATTTTCGTCACGCTTTAGTTTTAAGTCATTTAAATTAGCTTTCTTTTCAAAGTTTTAATATTGCACAATTTAAGTTTTAATTAGGATTAGTTTTAAATTACCGTCACTTACTTTAACGTTTTGCAATTGAATTACACTACAACGACAAATCTTTGTTTCACCAAAAGACGACCGAGTCACACTTTAAACCAGTAATCAATTCGATTAGACCACACAACCAACTTTAATTTTTATACAAGCAAAACCCAGGTTTCAAATGGCGTCGCTGCCGGCTCTTTTCGTGAAGATTAACGGTTTTCTGTGAGAGACGCGTTGCTTTTTGGGATCCGTTCAGTCGTGAGCGTTATTTTTCTTGCTTAAAAATTTCGAAAAAAATCCATAAAAATTAAAGAATTGTTAAAAATCCATAAAAATTAAAAATTTTCAAAAATCCAAAAAGATTTTATTTTTATCTTTATAGTGTATATATATTCTCTTTGTGTTTGGAATTGTTTTCTTTTGCCTTTGTAGGTGTATGCGTACTAGATCTTCTAATTATCAAGAGCCCGAGACTCGTGAAGATTTAGCTATGGCAGGTGTGAACAACAACAATAATCCACCACACCTCAATAATAACAACAACAATGTTCTTCCACAACCCGATCTTCGGACAATGGAGGAGCTTTGTCAACCAACAATGTTTGGACGAGGAGGACCGGTTGCGTCGATGTAAATCACGGCTCTGGAGTTTTCGTTGAAGCATCATATGATTCAGCAAGTGCAAACTAATCCTTTTCGAGGAATACCTGATGATGATGCCAACAAACACCTCGACAAATTCATTACAATCACTCAAAGCATGAAGTTGCCCGGTGCCACAATGGATGTTCTTCGCCTACAACTCTTCCCACATACTTTATCCCACCACGCCGAGAAATGGTTTGATCGTCTTCCAAAGAATTCAATTCATACTTGGGATGACATGACTCAACGCTTTTTGTCGCGCTACTTTTCACCATCCATGGTCACGAGCCTTCGCAATCAAATCAGCGGTTCATGCAAGAACCCGATGAATCTCTCTTTGATGCTTGGGAAAGATATAATGTTTTGATCGATCGATGTCCAAACCACAACATGCTCCCTGTGACCTTAATTGATACTTTCTACAACGGTTTGACTTTTCGTGATCGTGATACGATTAATGCAGCCGCCGGTGGCACATTTATGAAAAGAAGACCCGAGGAGTGTAGAGAGCTTATTGAGAACATGACTACTCATCATAAAAACTGGGATTCCTCCGCTTCTTCAAGGAACAACCCGAGAGTCAATGTTTCTTCTACTTCAGCAAACCCCGACATGACCGAATTTACCCGCATGACGGCCGAAATGAACAAAAATATCTTGCTTCTCGCTACAAACCAACAACAAGTTAAAGCGGTAGCCAATCTTTGTGAGACATGCGGCGGTCCTCACTCACACACAGATTGTCCTTCTACTCAAGGAAATACGGAAAACGTGTATGCGGCTTATGGTAATTATTCACCGGAAAATTACCAAGCCCGACCTCAAGGGGATAGAAATTTTCTGAGTTACCGGTCAAACAACTACCTTTCACCCGGTTTTTCTCCTCAAAACCAAAATCCCAACAAAAATTACAATAGAAGCAACCAAATCCCACCTAGAGCTTCTAATCCTTATCACCCACCCGCTCAACAAACCCCACCCATCAATCAAGATGTTGAAGCTTTGATGAGAACCCAAGGTGTAAAACCCGCATGCTTTTACCATGAATAGTGCCCTTAAGATCGTACGTCCTAGATTAAAACGTACATCATTTAGTATTGATCACATTCAAGTGCTAATAATCAAGCAAGTGCATACGTGTATGACATGACAAGTATCGATTACGTACGAACTCATGATAAACAGTTAATAAATATATCACGTGAACATAATTAAATCATGATCACCATTTAAAATACAAATTAGAATACTTACGTAAATACTTATAATATAATTACGAGCGTTAAGTTTACGATAAACGACACGATAGAATAAACAGAAACACTTTAAACACGAGCACGTTTAACCACGAACGAACACGAAACATCGGGACACGAGAAAGGTACGGGTACCCCATGTGGGGCCCCCATACCCACGGCACACAACAAGAAATGGGCTAAGCCCATGGACTTTTACAAGTAAAGGGGGGTAAAGAGTAAAAACATGTTTTCATTTTTCACTTTCAAGAAATAAACACAAAAACCCTAAAAGAGTTTTTCTCCTCCTCCTTTTGCTCTCTTTGTGCCGCCACCTAAACATCACCATAGGAGGGTGATTGGTTGATTTTGATCTCAAAAACTATTGTTATAATCAGTGTTTGTTCATCCTTTTTCCAAGCTACATAGTGGTATACCTTTCTAACCCTTCTTTTTAATTCGTTTTAATTCTTTTAATCTTTGATTATTTTCATGAACATGTTATTATTTTTTTATTTAAACATGATAATTAATCATTGATCTAACATGTTTTGGTATTAATTAAAATCAAAGAATGATTTAAAAGGGGTGTTTGTTTTGGCCGCCTAGCAAACAAACCCGAGCGGGGTTTGGTTTGCTATTGCCGCCACCACCAAGACCATTTTTGGTCTTGGTTGGCTCATGTGGGACCCACGGCAGCAAGGAGGCACACGTGCCCCGAGTTTGGCTCGGGGTACGGTGTCGAATTCATGCCCGATTCATGGTTCGTTGGTTAAATCATGATTTATGCTACATGTTAATTTTATGAATTATGAACTTAGGATATAATTAATTAATAACATGAAATATTAATTAAATCATGACTTAGGTTATTTTAATTATTAGTTTAACATGACATTAATTTAACCTAAGTATTTTATGTTATAAGTTATAATTAATTAATTATTAAAACATGCCTATAATTAATTAATTTAGACATGACTTAGGTTATATTATTAATAATAATAATACACATTTTAACCTAAGTAATTCATTTCATTTTAATTAAAACATGTTATACTTTAATTAAAATGCTTAACCTATAGTTTAATTAAAATACATGAAATAATAATTAAACTATATACTATATCATATGACTTAAGAAACAAGCTTATAAACACTTAGACTTATATGTTAGCTTATGTAACCAGCTTAATTCTAAATATGGAAACTTCTATTTATAGAAACTTAATTAAATAAGGCAACTAATCTATTAATGGAAACCTTCTATATATGGAAATCTATCTATTTCAGGTAGCTAATCTAATCATGGAAACCTTCTATATATGGAAACTTATTTAATTAAGGCAGCTGATCTATTTTTGGAAACTTTCTATTTTTAGAAACTAATCTATTTTAAGCAGTAAATTCTATTTTAGGAAACTTTCTATTTTTGGAAACTTTCTATTTTTGGAAACTTTCTATTTTTGGAAACTTTCTATTTTTGGAAACTTTCTATTTTTGGTAACTTTCTATTTTTGGAAACTTTCTATTTTTGGAAACTTTCTATTTTTGGAAACTTTCTATTTTTGGAAACTTTCTATTTTTGGAAACCTGCTATTTTTGGAAAGTTACTTATTATTACACAGTAAGTATAATAATACATGAAACGCCAGTAATACTTAATCAGATTAATCAGAATACTAGATAAACACAGTTTAAGGCTTTAAACAGTGAACCATGACCTAAAACATACCAAATCAGCTAAAATGAGACACAAAACCCAGTACGTAATCAGTGAATCGATACTTATACACGTGTGTATTCATGTAGCGTTAGTGATCCAGAAGTAGGAGTCTTTCTTCCGTTCATTCACTGGACTTGAGGTACGGATTCCCGTCCTTTCAGTATGGACATTCTTTCCTTATTAGGATTTCCCCGTATGCAGCCAACTGTTTTCCCCAGCATTTGTTTTATTGTTTTGAACTGCTTATGTTTAATTAGCATAATCTATAGCCATATACAAGCATGACCAGTTTCACCTAGTTATGGAGGTACCATAACCATAGCATTGGAGGCACCAATGTTATGACTTCCCCACGGCGGAGTGATTGCTCGTGGCGTCCCTTTTCAGTTTTGGCCATATTATTATATCAGGTGGGGCGTATGGGTGCATCCTAGTTACATGTTTTATTCAGTTTATCATGGTGAATGTGGTGTGTGCCTTGCACCCTTCACAAGGAGTTGATCCCTCCTACCCAAACCAGTATATTGATTAGAGGCATCCCCTCTAATCAGCATGATGAGGTCACCCCTCCAAGTATTCATGCACGTGACCTTTTCATGACCTATATGGGCTATGGTATATATATGTTAAAACAGTTTTCACAAGATAAACATAAGGCATTTCAAACTATAAAACCAGTTTTCTTGATACTTAACCAGTTTTCTCAGAACTTAGTCTTCCGCTGTTATATGTTACATGCTTATCCTATTTCATGCTATATTGTACATCCGTGCACTGAGCGTCTTGCTCAGCCGTTTTCCTTTTCATGTTCCCAAAACGGCAGGTACTCAGGGACGCTCGTAGATCTCAAACGTAGGTGCATATGGACTGGAAGCTTTATTGTCTTTCTTTACTTTATGCATTTCCTTTACTTTGATACAGTTGCTATGGACATTGTTTCGTCCTTTCCTTTTACAGTATTTATGTTTGTGTGTGATGAGCTTTACTTTGGGGTACCGATGTTTGATTCCGGTATTTCCCTTTTATGGTTGAATAATGCTTAGACATTTATCCTTGTATGCTTTGATGACACGCCATGATTATGCGTAATATTCCATTTCCAAAATAGGGTGTTACAATTATGGTATCAGAGACAAGGTTTCGACATGTAGGCTCTCAAATATGACCTGTGATTAGTGGGTAGTCACTACGGTCTTCCTAGAACTGACAGTTGTTTTCATGCATTCATCATTTTTAAGCATACATATACATGTCATTGTTACAGGGTTTTTGACTAAGTAATGGTTGGTACAGGACTGGCCCTATTTAGTCGCATGTGTTTTATCGAAACTTTTTGATTTGGGACCGACCCATAGGCGTCCCCTCGATATGTCTTTATTTTGAGTGAACTGACCGGAGGCGTTCACTCTCGAGCATCAAAAGTTTTCATAAAACTGCATCATGCATTCATACAAAGATTTTCTTGCATAAAATTTTTCTCGTGAAATTTTGGCATAAAATTTTTTTTTATATATATATTTTATGTTTGAACTGTCGGTCATATGTTTTATGTTATAATGTCAGATGGCAAACAGAGACAAACTCTGGGAGTTATTTGAAAACATGGAGGCAGAAAGGCAAGACGCCATTCTTCATGACGACGAATATCCTCCCCCACCTATCATTTTTCCCATGGAAGGAAGGAATCGACTCATGAGGGAATACTACGCCATGAGACAGAGACCCGACGAGAATTATGGACAGTTCATGCAGAGGTTCCTCGGGTACACAGCTGTACTGAGGGCATCCGCAGGCACCACTGAAGAGCAAGCACTACATTTTCGTTGGGGCCTTAACCCAAGGATTGCCAATGATTTATCGGGTGCCCCGTTGGATACTGTGGCACAGGTGGCTTACGCAGCAAGGAAGCTTGAGATGTTGCAGGAACGCGATGAGTTCGGGGAAGCTGAAAGACCCGACAAGAGGTAAAACATTTCGTGTTCTATCGATAACCAGATCGCATCCTATCATTATATGTTCTATAATCATCTCTTAAACTGTATCTTCCAGGCAGAAAACTGGGGACCGGTCTCAGCCGGCTACTCAGCAGCAACCTAATCAGCCCAAAGGAAACGGTCACACTAACGACCGTTCTGTTGTGGAAAGGCGCAACGGTAATGATAATTACCGTAACAATGCGGGACACTCCAACAACAGCAGGTCCTACTATTTACGCATCTTCTTATGATTTCATGTTATATTTCCCATGCTGACACTATATTAATATCTACCAGGAACCACGGTAACGGAAGGGACCAGAACCACAGGGGTTCTCAGCCCAACCGTTCAGCTAACACTGGTAAACATCTTATGACGCTTACGTCCTATACTCCTGCATATACTTTATTCTTAACACGTTTTGTCATCAGCAGGCCCTCAGAAAGCAAGGACTCCTGCTGGAGGATTCACTCATCCTCTTTGCAGCACTTGCCATCGCAGACACCCTGGCCCATGTCGTCGTGATTCCGACGCATGCTACAAGTGCGGCCTCCTTGGCCATCGTATGAGAGATTGCCGTAAGGGTGAAATGGAGGGTACTTCGGGTCATGCTGATACTAAACCGCCTCCTACCACTGGGCGTGTCTACACGACATCGCGCGATCAGGCAAACAAATCTACAGGTACCATTACTGGAATTTTGTATATGTACGGCCAGGCTGCATGTGTTCTTTTCGACACGGGTGCCACTCATTCAGTTATTTCCACTACTCATGCTAAGAACATCAGGACACTTCCCTTGCCATTAGAAAATAAGCTTACCATTTCCACGCCTCTGAGGGACTCTGTATTAATAACTCATGTATACAAGAGTCTTCCTCTAGAGTTTGACGATAAAGTTCGTGCAGTAGATGCACTTCCCCTAGACATGATTGAGTTCGATATGATTCTTGGCATGGACTGGCTATCCAGGCACCATGCTACCATAGACTGCCACTCATATCGGGTGATCTTCGGCGACATTAATGCACCAGAGTACATCCATAACGGGTTCATACCCGGACGGTCTGTACAGGTCATATCTACCTTGCAAGCACGTGCATTACTGTCACATGGCTGCGAAGGTTATCTAGCTACGGTTCATGACATGGATGCTGAATCCCCATCGATTCAGGATCAACCAGTAGTTTCGGAATTTCAAGACGTCTTCCCAGATGAACTTCCAGGCATACCACCTGCAAGAGAAGTGGAGTTCAACATCGACCTTGTTCCAGGAGCTGAGCCAATCTCTAAGGCTCCGTATCGTATGGCTCCCATAGAGCTAAAAGAACTGAAGGACCAACTGCAGGAACTTCTTGAACGAGGGTTCATTAGACCAAGCGCATCTCCATGGGGCGCACCGGTCTTGTTCGTTAAGAAGAAGGACGGCAGCATGCGACTTTGCATTGACTACCGTGAACTTAATAAGATTATCATCCGCAATAGATATCCACTGCCACGTATAGACGATCTGTTTGACCAACTTCAAGGAGCCAAACACTTCTCAAAGATCGATCTAAGGTCAGGCTACCATCAGCTAAGGGTTAAAGAGCAGGATATTGCCAAGACTGCTTTTCGTACCCACTATGGCCATTATGAGTTTGTGGTCATGCCATTCGGCCTGACTAACGCTCCAGCAGTATTCATGGATCTGATGAACATAATCTTTCATGAATTCCTTGATAAATTTGTCATTGTATTCATCGATGACATCTTGATTTTCTCAAAGTCCACGGAGGAACACGAAGACCATCTTCGTACGGTACTACAGATTCTTCGTCAGAAGCAGCTGTATGCGAAATTCTCCAAGTGTGAGTTCTGGTTAAACAAGGTGGCATTCCTAGGTCACATCGTATCAGCTGAAGGGATCACTATGGACCCAGCGAAGGTTGAGGCTATCACTAAATGGCCAAGACCAACGTCGGCGACAGAAGTCCGCAGTTTCTTAGGCTTAGCTGGATATTATCGCAGATTCGTGGAGAACTTTTCCCGCTTGGCATTGCCTCTCACCAAACTGATGCGAAAAGGAGAGAAATTCGTCTGGACGGAAGAACGAGAGAAGAGCTTCGAAGACCTAAAGCAGAAGTTAGTATCTGCACCTATTCTTACTCTCCCATCTGGTACAGGTGGATTTCAGATCTATAGCGATGCATCGGGGAAGGGACTGGGCTGTGTTCTCATGCAACATGGGAAAGTGATCGCGTATGCTTCACGGCAGTTTAAGCCCTATGAAGAAAATTACCCTACGCATGACCTGGAACTTGCTGCAGTGGTGTTCGCATTGAAGATATGGAGGCATTACTTATACGGAGAATCATGCGACATTTTCACGGATCACAAGAGCTTGAAGTATATCTTCACACAGCGAGAATTGAACATGAGACAAAGGAGATGGTTGGAACTGTTGAAGGATTATGATATTAACCTACAGTATCATCCCGGGAAAGCTAATGTAGTAGCAGATGCACTCAGCAGAAAGTCCGGAATGATCAACGGCATTGAGATCAAGGAACAAAACATAAGGGACTTGGAGCGGCTAGACATCGAAATCATGGTACGTGGGCAGCACGGATACTGGGCGAATCTTAGAGTAGAACCTGAGTTACTGACTAGGATTAAGGAAGCGCAGAAGGATGATGGAGAGATTTGGGCAATAATTCAGAATTTGGAGAAGCAGACAGAATTCCGAATGGACGCAGACGGTATCGTTTGGCAGGGCACGAGACTTTGTGTTCCTGACAATCCAGAACTCCGGGAAGCATTGTTAGCTGAAGCTCACAGCTCCCCATTTTCTATACATCCTGGGTCGACAAAAATGTACCATGACATCAGACAGCACTTTTGGTGGAGTGGTATGAAACAGGATGTAGCCACGCATGTCTCCAAATGTCTTACCTGCCAGCAGGTTAAGATTGAACATCAGCGATCTGGCGGTCTCCTTCAACCATTGGATATTCCAGAGTGGAAGTGGGACAAAATCACCATGGATTTTGTTACCCGGTCTTCCGCCTACCAAGAATAAGCACGATGCTATTTGGGTCATTGTTGATCGACTCACCAAATCAGCTCATTTCTTACCGATACGCAAGGAAGATCCGGTAAGTAAACTCGCAGATACTTACAGAAGGGAGATCATGAGACTCCACGGCACTCCCTCCAGCATCGTCTCAGACAGAGATCCTCGTTTCACGTCGCGATTCTGGAAAGGTCTGCAAAAAGCTTGGGGTACACAACTTAAGCTGAGTACGGCCTTTCATCCTCAAACGGACGGATAATCGAAGCGAACAATTCAGACATTGGAAGATATGTTAAGGTCGTGTGCGTTGGATGGACAGGTGATTGGGACGATTACATCTGTTTAGTCGAGTTTGCATACAACAACAGCTGGCACGCAAGTATCAAATGTGCTCCTTTTGAAATGTTGTATGGCAGAAAGTGTCGCGCTCCAACTTGCTGGGATCAAGTGGGAGAGCGAACACTCGAAGGACCAGAGATTATAGAAATGACCAATGAGAAGATTGAGGTAGCTAAACAGAAGTTGCAAGAAGCACGGTCTCGTCAGAAGAGTTACGCCGATAAGCATCGTAGGGACATACATTTTAATGTGGGAGATCACGTCTTCCTCAAGGTTTCGCCGGCACGTGGTGTTAAACGCTTCGGGATCAAAGGGAAACTCAGTCCTCGGTTCATCAGACCATTTGATATCGTTGAACGAATCGCCGAAGTATCTTACCGATTGGCGTTACCTCCTCAGCTTTCGCACGTGCATAACGTGTTCCATGTGTCCTTACTCAGAGGGTACAATTATCATCCCCTTCACATGGTTCAGTATCCACTGGAACAGATACGTGAAGATCTCACTTTTATATAAGAACCCGAACGAGTACTCGACAAGCAAGAACGAGTCATGAGAAGGAAGACGATTCCATTCGTCAAAATTCTTTGGAGGGACCATACCGAGCGGGAAGCCACTTGGGAAACAGAGGAGTCTATCCGGGCTTCTTACCCTCACTTCATATTTTGAGTTCGGGTATGTCACTTCTTTTCAGCTTACTTTATCTATAATTCGGGGACGAATTATTCTTTTTAGGGGGGAAGAATTGTAAAACCCGCATGCTTTTACCATGAATAGTGCCCTTAAGATCGTACGTCCTAGATTAAAACGTACATCATTTAGTATTGATCACATTCAAGTGCTAATAATCAAGCAAGTGCATACGTGTATGACATGACAAGTATCGATTACGTACGAACTCATGATAAACAGTTAATAAATATATCACGTGAACATAATTAAATCATGATCACCATTTAAAATACAAATTAGAATACTTACGTAAATACTTATAATATAATTACGAGCGTTAAGTTTACGATAAACGACACGATAGAATAAACAGAAACACTTTAAACACGAGCACGTTTAACCACGAACGAACACGAAACATCGGGACACGAGAAAGGTACGGGTACCCCATGTGGGGCCCCCATACCCACGGCACACAACAAGAAATGGGCTAAGCCCATGGACTTTTACAAGTAAAGGGGGGTAAAGAGTAAAAACATGTTTTCATTTTTCACTTTCAAGAAATAAACACAAAAACCCTAAAAGAGTTTTTCTCCTCCTCCTTTTGCTCTCTTTGTGCCGCCACCTAAACATCACCATAGGAGGGTGATTGGTTGATTTTGATCTCAAAAACTATTGTTATAATCAGTGTTTGTTCATCCTTTTTCCAAGCTACATAGTGGTATACCTTTTTAACCCTTCTTTTTAATTTTTTTTAATTCTTTTAATCTTTGATTATTTTCATGAACATGTTATTATTTTTTTATTTAAACATGATAATTAATCATTGATCTAACATGTTTTGGTATTAATTAAAATCAAAGAATTATTTAAAAGGGGTGTTTGTTTTGGCCGCCTAGCAAACAAACCCGAGGGGGGTTTGGTTTGCTATTGCCGCCACCACCAAGACCATTTTTGGTCTTGGTTGGCTCATGTGGGACCCACGACAGCAAGGAGGCACACGTGCCCCGAGTTTGGCTCGAGGTACGGTGTCGAATTCATGCCCGATTCATGGTTCGTTGGTTAAATCATGATTTATGCTACATGTTAATTTTATGAATTATGAACTTAGGATATAATTAATTAATAACATGAAATATTAATTAAATCATGACTTAGGTTATTTTAATTATTAGTTTAACATGACATTAATTTAACCTAAGTATTTTATGTTATAAGTTATAATTAATTAATTATTAAAACATGCCTATAATTAATTAATTTAGACATGACTTAGGTTATATTATTAATAATAATAATACACATTTTAACCTAAGTAATTCATTTCATTTTAATTAAAACATGTTATACTTTAATTAAAATGCTTAACCTATAGTTTAATTAAAATACATGAAATAATAATTAAACTATATACTATATCATATGACTTAAGAAACAAGCTTATAAACACTTAGACTTATATGTTAGCTTATGTAACCAGCTTAATTCTAAATATGGAAACTTCTATTTATAGAAACTTAATTAAATAAGGCAACTAATCTATTAATGGAAACCTTCTATATATGGAAATCTATCTATTTCAGGCAGCTAATCTAATCATGGAAACCTTCTATATATGGAAACTTATTTAATAATGGCAGCTGATCTATTTTTGGAAACTTTCTATTTTTAGAAACTAATCTATTTTAAGCAGTAAATTCTATTTTAGGAAACTTTCTATTTTTGGAAACTTTCTATTTTTGGAAACTTTCTATTTTTGGAAACTTTCTATTTTTGGAAACTTTCTATTTTTGGTAACTTTCTATTTTTGGAAACTTTCTATTTTTGGAAACTTTCTATTTTTGGAAACTTTCTATTTTTGGAAACCTGCTATTTTTGGAAAGTTACTTATTATTACACAGTAAGTATAATAATACATGAAACGCCAGTAATACTTAATCAGATTAATCAGAATACTAGATAAACACAGTTTAAGGCTTTAAACAGTGAACCATGACCCAAAACATACCAAATCAGCTAAAATGAGACACAAAACCCAGTACGTAATCAGTGAATCGATACTTATACACGTGTGTATTCATGTAGCGTTAGTGATCCAGAAGTAGGAGTCTTTCTTCCGTTCATTCACTGGACTTGAGGTACGGATTCCCGTCCTTTCAGTATGGACATTCTTTCCTTATTAGGATTTCCCCGTATGCAGCCAACTGTTTTCCCCAGCATTTGTTTTATTGTTTTGAACTGCTTATGTTTAATTAGCATAATCTATAGCCATATACAAGCATGACCAGTTTCACCTAGTTATGGAGGTACCATAACCATAGCATTGGAGGCACCAATGTTATGACTTCCCCACGGCGGAGTGATTGCTCGTGGCGTCCCTTTTCAGTTTTGGCCATATTATTATATCAGGTGGGGCGTATGGGTGCATCCTAGTTACATGTTTTATTCAGTTTATCATGGTGAATGTGGTGTGTGCCTTGCACCCTTCACAAGGAGTTGATCCCTCCTACCCAAACCAGTATATTGATTAGAGGCATCCCCTCTAATCAGCATGATGAGGTCACCCCTCTAAGTATTCATGCACGTGACCTTTTCATGACCTATATGGGTTATGGTATATATATGTTAAAACAGTTTTCACAAGATAAACATAAGGCATTTCAAACTATAAAACCAGTTTTCTTGATACTTAACCAGTTTTCTCAGAACTTAGTCTTCCGCTGTTATATGTTACATGCTTATCCTATTTCATGCTATATTGTACATCCGTGCACTGAGCGTCTTGCTCAGCCGTTTTTCTTTTCATGTTCCCAAAACGGCAGGTACTCAGGGACGCTCGTAGATCTCAAACGTAGGTGCATATGGACTGGAAGCTTTACTGTCTTTCTTTACTTTATGCATTTCCTTTACTTTGATACAGTTGCTATGGACATTGTTTCGTCCTTTCCTTTTACAGTATTTATGTTTGTGTGTGATGAGCTTTACTTTGGGGTACCGATGTTTGATTCCGGTATTTCCCTTTTATGGTTGAATAATGCTTAGACATTTATCCTTGTATGCTTTGATGACACGCCATGATTATGCGTAATATTCCATTTCCAAAATGGGGTGTTACACAAGGTGAGCAAATTAAGAATCTGCAGAGCAAAATTATCAATCTGAAAGGGGATATCACCAAGCAAGGGAATTACATTAGATCCGAGCTTCGAAATAATATTCAATCCTCCTTCAGCAATCAAACGAATGATTTGAAGAATATGCTGGCTAGTTTCTTACCCACCACTCAACCCTCTACTTCGAGTTCTCTACCTTCAAACACCGTCACCAATCCGAGAGCGAATGTGAGTGCTATTACTACCCGTAGTGGAGTTACTTTAGTAGGACCACCTATCCCGCCCCCATCATCTACACCTCCTCCACCACCATTTATCCCTACTCCTCCCACACCTAGTATTAGTACACCATTACCGTCTCTGCCTCGTCATGACGAAGTACCCAAGAAGAACCCTTCAACATCTCAACCTTTACCTTCTACACCTCCACCACCCAACCCCAACATTCCTTACCCTTCTCGACTCAACAAGGCTCGAATTTTGACAAAGAATGACATGAAAGTCGCTAACTTTTTGGAAAAGATTGCCGGCATGAAAATCACCTTTACCCTTGTTGAAGCTCTTGCTCAAATGCCACAATTTGTCAAGATGTTTAAGGAATTGCTTAGCAAGAAGGAGAAGATGGTCGAGTTTGTTAATACTCGGTTGAATGAAAATTGTTCTGCCATCCTTCTTAAATAACTTCTGGAAAAACTTGGAGATCCCGGTCGTTTTGTGCTACCTTGTACTTTTAACCAAACCGACAAATTTACTGCCTTAGCCGATCTCGGGGCAAGTATTAATTTGATGCCGTTAAGTGTTTGGAAAAAGTTATCATTGCCCGACCTTACACCCACCAAAATGACTCTTGAGATAGCCAATCGCACTCTCGCTTACCCCGTTGGTATTGCCGAAGATGTGTTCATTAAAGTTGGCACATTCACTTTCCCGGTCGACTTTGTCGTTGTTGATTATGAAATGGACCCTCGTATTCCGTTAATACTTGGACGCCCATTTTTGAGAACCGATAGAGCTTTAATTGATGTGGATAAATGTGAGCTCATCTTAAGAGTCGGGGATGATGCCCAAGTAATGGGAAAGCTTACAAGCAAATCCTATGGAAGAGAATCTGCGAATATGATTAATGTGCTTGATGATTTGTCGTCTACAACAATCCTTTATTCGATTCTTGCTATGATAATCCACTGTTTCAAGATGATGTGGATGATTCTCTCGCCAATTTCGAACCTTCACCCATATATGATTCTCCACCGATCTATGATGCTTATGATGATGATTCTAGCTCCGATGGAGATGACTATGATGATTTTACTTCCGAGTATCCCGACATGCCCACCTATGATGATTTTGATGAGGCCGATACTCTTTCGAGTGATTCTTCTCATGATGAAGATCCTCCGCCAACCATGCTTAATCCTACTTTGGATGACTACTCATTTGAGGAAGACTTCTCTACTTTTCTCAATACTTACTTCCCTCATGAGAGTGATGCTCCTCCTTTAGACTTTGATGATTATGGTCTTGATCCTACTTCGGATTTGAAGAAAATTCTTTCAAAGGAGAAGCAACCGGACGACACCAACATCCGCAGCACGTATGATTTAACACCTCTTTGTCCACCTTCTGAGGACGAGGTTGTGCATTTTCTTCGCGGATCATCTTCAAATGGTGCTGAGCCTGAGTGCTATTTTCCCCTAAAGGAAAAGGTGTTCGACCCCGATATCGATATTCTTCAACCATATCAGTATCCATCTGATGAAATAAAAGGAAAAATCTTTGGAACTTTTGAAGATATGCTTACACCTCTTCACCCTTGCTTCCACCGTGCTCCATCTTTGCTTAAGGGAACCTTGCCTATTCTTCTTTGGCTTGCCTTGTTCGCCTTAAGCTTGTGCTATTTGATGGACGAAAACTATGTCTTTGATCCTGGTGGATGTTTTTCATGCTTCTTCCTATGCTAATCAAGGACGAGTCAGGCTTACGACTCGGTGAACAAACATCAAGCGCTTCTTGGGAGGCAACCCATGTTTCTATCTTTTAGCTATCTATGTCCTAAGTGTAGGGGAGACCCGTTGGTGTTTGCTATCTCATCTCTTCTCATATTCAGCGATTCGAGCGCTCAATGATCCACTATTGATGATTTTTGACGACCCGTGATTCCGTGTTCCTGTCTTCCCGGTTCTATCCTAAACTCTTTTCGATTCACTAATTTATATTTTCCAATATTAAAATAGGAATCTCGTTAGTTGTCCCTTCCTTAACGAGATTTAAACAACGTGCACAATGTCCTAAGTGTAGGGGAGTTTACTCCCACATGCTTAAACATTGAGGACAATGTTTATATTAAGTGTAGGGGGGACTTCTATCGAAGTTAAGTGGCCTTTTCCTTGTATTTGTCCTCATTTTAACCGGAAAATCAATTTTTCGACATTTTTCAAAATTTTTGATCTATTTTGGCCTATTAGTTTTACCTTTGTATAGTTATTTTTCATTCTTTACTAGAATAAATTTTAATAAAGTGGTTTTAATTTTCAACGTTATGAATCTTTTGACTCAACCCGAGTTTACTTATCTAAGTTTACTCTAGCTAGTATCCTTAACGTGTTTAAGTCAAGTTTTGCTAGGATTTTATATAGGGAGCTATAAAATGCGAAAGTCTTAACTCTCACGGGTTAAGAACAAGAACTTTTCGCAAGTTCCTATAATTGATCCTAGAGAGTTGTTTATCAAGGGAACTTTAAAATGCGATTTCTAAACTTGAAAAAGTCTAAGAGTTTGCAAGATCCTATAGATGACTCAAAAACCCAAAACTTTGATTTAATAGGCTAAGCATCCACGAGTCTCATTCCTTGAGATTTTAAACTGTGGAGAACGAGAGATGATAGAGTCTATTATAAGTTTGGTATTCTTTCGTAAATTTATGTGAGTTAATTATGAGCCTATTCTCCCATCGCTTGCTAATAAATTTATCTGCAATAAATAAGGTTGTATGATTTGAGAAGTTACTTAGCTTCTAGCCCAAGATCGTTTAAAAGTTGCTCGGTATGGATTAGAGTTCATAGCCAAGGCATAACTTATTGAAGCGGGATGCGAAGATTGGCGAGTCCGAAAAGGCCCTAACAAGGCATGAGGGCTACATTTTGTTGCTAAAAATCCAAAAGTGATGTGTAGAATCATTTATCGAAAATCAATATGAAGGATAGAGACACACGACGAAAAGCAAGTACTCCCCAAAAGATCATGGAGAAGCCTATCCAAAAAGGCCCTAACAAGGTATGAGGATAAATAGATCCAAGTCCTAAAAGGAGGCGGATCGTTGTATATCAAAGTCCAAAATAAAGATTGGAGAAAAATGAAGAAGTCGTGGTCCAAGTATGAAGAATCTCTCAAAACTTCAAGTGAAGAAATTCCTATTATGAAGAGAAGACCATTATTTCATGAACGTCTCTCAAGATTTGATGTATGAAGTCGCTGCCAAATATCGGTCCGAGAAAGGTCTCAAATCGGGAAGCGAGTTATGCCAAGATATGAACTTTATGAGGTCCCGAGAAGCAGTTTTAAAAAGATTTTGTCCTTAAGCTAACTATTGATTAAATCGTCCCACTTTATTTCCAGCCTAAATAAATATCGAAATAAGTCAAAAATGCATCCTCGTGATCATTTAAGACAACAATAAAATATAAGAGATACACCTAGGAATAAGGGAGTCTAAGTAAATAATTGGCCCACATGAGTTCGTGTTAGTTTGCTAACTTATAATAACAATGATCTCGTTTTTACGCTTGGTTTGGAGAAAGTGAAAACTTGAGGATGATGATTATTCATGACATTTCCAAAAACCCTAAGGTATGTTTTTGATTTCTTTACTTACTTTGAATGTTTATAATTTTCTATCTCTTTAATAAAGGCCAACGTGGATTGATTATGATGAAAAGTGTAATCGTGCTTTGTAACTAATGCATTGCATGAGGACATTGCAATGGTCAAGTGTAGGGGATTTGGTAGGTGTGTAAAAACCCATCCTTTTTACCACTTAACTACAATAATAACCAAGCCAAAACGTGTATTTTATGTCATAAATGTCGGAATTATGCGTGGTTTGTGTTTTTGTGGTGATATAGGACGAAAATGTGAAAAAGGGAGAAAACACGGGCATTCACGGGCTTTTATAGAAGAAAAAGACAAAAGACGAAGTCAAGAAATCAAGAGTGCAAAAAGAACGGAAGTCCAAGACCAATTCTGAAGATTTATCGAAGAAAAAGTCAAAAGACGGAAGTTTACTAAAAGCCTAAGAACTCAAGTCTAATTTATTGAAGAATTACAAGACGAGTTTAAAGAAATCTCGAGACAAAGTCATTAAAGTCAAAGAATTAAGAAGACAAGGACTTAATCATGCAATTAAAGAAAGAAGAAAGAGGGGAGGAATCTTCCGAAGCACCTCCCTAATCCTCCTATAAATAGATCATTAGGATTTCATTTTCATTTTGTTGGCTAAGTGTGACAATTAGCTCTTCCATTTTCATTTTTGCACATTTAAATACATGTCATTTACTTAATTGTCTTGCACCTTAAATTCATTTAATTTCAAGTAAGTTTTCTTAATTTCGTTGCTTTAATCTTTATTTACCTTTGATCAAGTTTACTTTTATCATTCTCCTTCTACTTTTCTCTTGTTTTTGGTTTGTTTTAAATCGGATTAAGCAAGTTTTTGCTTAATCTCTTTGCTTATTTGATTAAAAGTTTTGTCTTTTCTTTTCCTTTTAAGCTTCCATAAGAAATAAGCTATAAGTTTGACAATCTTATTTGCTTATTTGGTATTTAGCTTCATTGTTTTCAAGTTTTTCTTAAAAAGTTTTACCTTTTAAATTCCATTTCATTAAGTTTCGTCTTTTAAATTTCGAAAGGTTTTAACTTTTTAGCTTATTGTCTCGTTTTGTTTCCATTTCATTCAAGGTTTAGAATTCTGCTTATTAGTTCTAGCTTATTTGGACTTGTGCTTATTGTGAATTTGTAACTCCATCGGAAAGAAGGGAACCTACACATTGCGAAGGCCTCACTTAGCCACATTCCGATGGTGACAGTATTGGAATAGGGTTGTTGGATTTCAACAGCTTTATTGCGACGGTGCTTTCCGGTCTGAAACTTCCCCTTATTCTGATCAAGATTCCGATCGCTCATTGCGATCGGGATTGCGACGGCTCTTAAGGTTTCATTGAAACGAAGTGCTGCCTAATTTTCCTTAGCAACTTTCCGATCTGACTTTGCGATCTGAGCCACATTCCGATGGGTGTATTCCGATGGGTGTATTCCGATGGAAGTGACATTCCGATAGCTTGTATATATTCCGATAGACCTAGCTTTAATACATTCCGATAACTCCTTTGCGAACTGGATTCTGATGGTATGGTGACAGCATTACGATCTGATATTCCGATGGTTTGGGATTTAGGATTATATTTTGCCTTGTTTTGTTTTTAAGTTACATTTTTAATACTTCGTCACATTTAATTTTCGTCACGCTTTAGTTTTAAGTCATTTAAATTAGCTTTCTTTTCAAAGTTTTAATATTGCACAATTTAAGTTTTAATTAGGTTTAGTTTTAAATTACCGTCACTTACTTTAACGTTTTGCAATTTAATTACACTACAACGACAAATCTTTGTTTCACCAAAAGACGACCGAGTCACACTTTAAACCAGTAATCAATTCGATTAGACCACCACAACCAACTTTAATTTTTATACGGGCAAAACCCAGTTATCACATACTAACAACATTAACATGCAAGATTAAGCAGATTCAAGCCAGGAAAACAACAAGAACACAAGTAGAGCACAAATCCACCAAAAATCCAAATTTTATCAGATTTTCAAGGTTTTAAGACAAACATCATGGATGTACATCCACACCCACTAATACTTAGATTTTACTAGTTGAAAGTTCGTTTTCTCGGTATCTTCTCGAATTGATTTCCGGTTAAATGTGCGAGATTAGTTGTTCTTGGTGAAGCAAATATTTTTGGTTTTGGTAAAAATAAATGTGCAAGACTTTAAAATAAAGGACGAGTAATTGAAACAAAAACTAGTTGAAACGTAAAACGATGCAATATTTAAAACTTTAAAAGTAAATGACGAGAACTGAAATGACGTAAAATTAAAACTTAGCGAAAAGTAAATTGACAATGTAAAACCCGCATGCTTTTACCATGAATAGTGCCCTTAAGATCGTACGTCCTAGATTAAAACTTACCTCATTTAGTATTGATCACATTCATGTGCTAATAATCAAGCAAGTGCATACGTGTATGACATGACAAGTATCGATTACGTACGAACTCATGATAAACAGTTAATAAATATATCACGTGAACATAATTAAATCATGATCACCATTTAAAATACGAACTAGAATAATTACGTAAATACTTATAATATAATTACGAGCGTTAAGTTTACGATAAACGACACGTTAGATTAAACATAAACACTTTAAACACGAGCACGTTTAACCACGAACGAACACGAAACATCGGGACACGAGAAAGGTACGGGTATCCCATGTGGGGCCCCCATACCCACGGCACATATACAAGAAATGGGCTTAGCCCATGGACTTTACAAGTAAAGGGGGGTAAAGAGTTAAACATGTTTTCATTTTTCATTTTCAAGAAATAAACACAAAAACCCTAAAAGAGTTTTTCTCCTCCTCCTTGTGCTCTCTTTGTGCCGCCACCTAGACTCCACCATAGGAGGGTGATTGGTTGATTTTGATCTTAAAAACTATTGTTATAATCAGTGTTTGTTCATCCTTTTTCCAAGCTACATAGTGGTATACCTTTCTAACCCTTCTTTTTAATTCTTTTTAATTCTTTTAATCTTTGATTATTTTCATGAACATGTTATTATTTTTCTTATTAAAACATGGTAATTAATCATTGATCTAACATGTTTTGGTATTAAATAAAATCAAAGAATGATTTAAAAGGGATGTTTGTTTTGGCCGCCTAGCAAACAAACCCGAGGGGGGTTTGGTTTGCTATTGCCGCCACCACCAAGACCATTTTTGGTCTTGGTTGGCTCATGTGGGACCCACGGCAGCAAGGAGACACATGTGCCCCGGGTTTGGCTCGGGGTACGGTGTCGAATTCATGCCCGATTCATGGTTCGTTGGTTAAATCATGATTCATGCTACATGTTAATTTTTATGAATTATGAACTTAGGATATAATTTATTTAATAACATGAAATATTAATTAAATCATGACTTAGGTTATTTTAATTATTAGTTTAACATGACATTAATTTAACCTAAGTATTTTATGTTATAAGTTATAATTAATTAATTATTAAAACATGCCTATAATTAATTAATCTAGACATGACTTAGGTTATATTATTAATAATAATACACATTTTAACCTAAGTATTTTATTCATTTTAATTAATACATGTTATACTTTAATTAAAATGCTTAACCTATAGTTTAATTAAATACATGAAATAATAATTAAACTATACATTATATCATATGACTTAAGAAATAAGCTTATAAACACTTAGACTTATATGTTAGCTTATGTAATCAGCTTAATTCTAAATATGGAAACTTCTATTTATAGAAACTTAATTAAATAAGGCAGCTAATCTAATCATGGGAACTTTCTATATATGGAAACTTATTTAATTAAGGCAGCTGATCTATTTTTGGAAACTTTCTATTTTTAGAAACTAATCTATTTTAAGCAGCAAATTCTATTTTAGGAAACTTTCTATTTTTGGAAACTTTCTATTTTTGGAAACTTTCTATTTTTGGAAACTTTCTATTTTTGGAAACTTTCTATTTTTGGTAACTTTCTATTTTTGGAAACTTTCTATTTTTGGAAACTTTCTATTTTTGGAAACTTTCTATTTTTGGAAACCTGCTATTTTAGGAAAGTTACTTATTATTACACAGTAAGTATAATAATACATGAAACACCAGTAATACTTAATCAGATTAATCAGCATACAAGATAAACACAGTTTAAGGCTTTAAACAGTGAACCATGACCTAAAACATACCAAGTCAGCTGAAATGAGACATAAAACCCAGTACGTAATCAGTGAATCGATACTGATACACGTGTGTATTCATGTAGCGTTAGTGATCCAGAAGTAGGAGTCTTTCTTCCGTTCATTCACTGGACTTGAGGTACGGACTCCCGTCCTTTCAGTATGGACATTCTTTCCTTATTAGGACTTCCCCGTATGCAGCCAACTGTTTTCCCCAGCATTTGTTTTATTGTTTTGAACTGCTTATGTTTAATTAGCATAATCTATAGCCATATACAAGCATGAACAGTTTCACCTAGTTATGGAGGTACCATAACCATAGCATTGGAGGCACCGATGTTATGACTTCCCCACGGCGGAGTGATTGCTTGTGGCGTCCCTTTTCAGTTTTGGCCATATTATTATATCAGGTAGGGCGTATGGGTGCATCCTAGTTACATGTTTTATTCAGTTTATCATGGTGAATGTGGTGTGTGCCTTGCACCCTTCACAAGGAGCTGATCCCTCCTACCCAAACCAGTATATTGATTAGAGGCATCCCCTCTAATCAGCATGATGAGGTCACCCCTCCAAGTATTCATGCACGTGACCTTTTCATGACCTATATGGGCTATGGTATATATATGTTAAAACAGTTTTCACAAGATAAACATAAGGCATTTCAAACTATAAAACCAGTTTTCTTGATACTTAACCAGTTTTCTTAGAACTTAGTCTTCCGCTGTTATATGTTACATGCTTATCCTATTTCATGCTATATTGTACATCCGTGCACTCAGCCGTTTTCCTTTTCATGTTCCCAAAACGGCAGGTACTCAGGGACGCTCGTAGATCTCAAACGTACGTGCATATGGATTGGAAGCTTTACTGTCTTTCTTTACTTTATGCATTTCCTTTACTTTGATACAGTTGCTATGGACATTGTTTCGTCCTTTCCTTTTACAGTATTTATGTTTGTGTGTGATGAGCTTTACTCTGGGGGTACCGATGTTTGATTCCGGTATTTCCCTTTTATGGTTGAATAATGCTTAGACATTTATCCTTGTATGCTTTGATGACACGCCATGATTATGCGTAATATTCCATTTCCAAAATGGGGTGTTACAATTATGGTATCAGAGCCAAGGTTTCGACCTGTAGGCTCTCAAATATGACCTGTGATTAGTGGGTAGTCACTACGGTCTTCCTAGAACTGACAGTTGTTTTCATGCATTCATCATTTTAAGCATACATATACATGTCATTGTTACAGGGTTTTTGACTAAGTAATGGTTGGTACAGGACTGGCCCTATTTAGTCGCATGTGTTTTATCGAAACTTTTAGATTTGGGACCGACCCATAGGCGTCCCCTCGATATGTCTTTTATTTTGAGTGAACTGACCAGAGGCGTTCACTCTCGAGCATCAAAAGTTTTCATAAAACTGCATCATGCATTCATACAAAGATTTTCTTACATAAAATTTTTCTCGTGAAATTTTGGCATAAATTTTTTTTTTTTTATATTTTATGTTTGAACTGTTAATCATATGTTTTATGTTATACTGTCAGATGGTTCTCACACGCGAGCAAGAGCAGCTCAATGCTGCAATTCAGGCTGCCATGCAAGCCTTACTTCCTCAACTGAGGAATGACATTCGTGCTGAAGTCCAGGCTGCCAACAATCAGCAGCAGCAGAATCAGGCACCTCCTCCTCCTCCTCCCCCAGTGACACTAGCGGTATGGTTGGAAAGATTTAACAAGCTCCGTCCTAGAGCTTTCGAAAAGACTGATAGCCCCAGCGATGCTGAAAGCTGGCTGACTCACATTGAGAAAATCTTCAATGCTATGGGATGTGACCCCGCCTTCAAGGCAAGATTGGCATGCTACAGGTTTGAAGGCGATGTACTCAACTGGTGGCTAGCTTTGACACAGTCAGAAGGAGGTGATGAATGGGTCGCTGGTTTGACATGGGCCCAATTCAAGGAGAGAGTGATGGAACAGTTCTTTCCTAAGGCAGAGCAGGACAAACTCAAGCGAGAATACCATGGGATACGTCAGAGAGCGGGCGAAAATAGCAAGGAATTCATGCAGCGCTTTCTTCGCTTGGCAGGTTTTCTGGGAGCAGCGGCTGGTACTCCTGAGGAGCAGGCACACCATTTTAGGTGGGCACTTCGCACCTCGGTTGCGAACAATCTGGTATGTGCTACGTTCAATACAGTAGCACAAGTGGCCGACGCAGCAAGGAAGCTTGAGATGTTGCAGGAACGCGATGAGTTCGGGGAAGCTGAAAGACCCGACAAGAGGTAAAACATTTCGTGTTCTAGCGTTAACCAGACCGCATCCTATCATGATATGTTCTATAATCATCTCTTAAACTGTATCTTCCAGGCAGAAAACTGGGGACCGGTCTTAGCCGGCTACTCAGCAGCAGCCCAATCAGCCCAAAGGAAACGGTCACTCTAACGACCGTTCTGTTGTGGAAAGGCGCAACGGTAATGATAATTACCGTAACAATGCGGGACACTCCAACAACAGCAGGTCCTACTATTTACGCATCCTCTTATGATTTCATGTTATATCTCTCATGCTGACACTATATTAATCTCTATCAGGAACCACGGTAACGGAAGGGACCAGAACCACAGGGGTTCTCAGCCTAACCGTTCAGCTAACACTGGTAAACATCTTATGACGCTTACGTCCTATACTCGTGCATATACTTTATTCTTAACACGTTTTGTCATCAGCAGGCCCTCAGCAAGCAAGGACTCCTGCTGGAGGATTCACTCATCCTCTTTGCAGCACTTGCCATCGCAGACACCCTGGCCCATGTCGTCGTGATTCCGACGCGTGCTACAAGTGCGGCCTCCCTGGCCATCGTATGAGAGATTGCCGTAAGGGTGAAATGGAGGGTACTTCGGGTCATGCTGATACTAAACCGCCTCCTACCACTGGGCGTGTCTACACGACATCGCGGGACCAGGCAAACAAATCTACAGGTACCATTACTGGAATTTTGTATATGTACGGCCAGGCTGCATGTGTTCTTTTCGACACGGGTGCCACTCATTCAGTTATTTCCACTACTTATGCTAAGAACATCAGGACACTTCCTTTGCCATTAGAAAATAAGCTTACCATTTCCACGCCTCTGAGGGACTCTGTATTAATAACTCATGTATACAAGAGTCTTCCTCTAGAGTTTGACGATAAAGTTCGTGCAGTAGATGCACTTCCCCTAGACATGATTGAGTTCGATATGATTCTTGGCATGGACTGGCTATCCAGGCACCATGCTACCATAGACTGCCACTCATATCGGGTGATCTTCGGCGACATTAATGCACCAGAGTACATCTATAACGGGTTCATACCCGGACGGTCTGTACAGGTCATATCTACCTTGCAAGCACGTGCATTACTGTCACATGGCTGCGAAGGTTATCTAGCTACGGTTCATGACATGGATGCTGAATCCCCATCGATTCAGGATCAACCGGTAGTCTCAGGATTTCAAGACGTCTTCCCAAATGAACTTCCAGGCATACCACCTGCAAGAGAAGTGGAGTTCAACATCGACCTTGTTCCAGGAGCTGAGCCAATCTCTAAGGCTCCGTATCGTATGGCTCCCATAGAGCTAAAAGAACTGAAGGACCAACTGCAGGAACTTCTTGAACGAGGGTTCATTAGACCAAGCGCATCTCCATGGGGCGCGCCGGTCTTGTTCGTTAAGAAGAAGGACGACAGCATGCGATTTTGCATTGACTACCGTGAACTTAATAAGATTACCATCCGCAATAGATATCCACTGCCACGTATAGACGATCTGTTTGACCAACTTCAAGGAGCCAAACACTTCTCAAAGATCGATCTAAGGTCAGGCTACCATCAGCTAAGGGTTAAAGAGCAGGATATTGCCAAGACTGCTTTTCGTACCCGCTATGGCCATTATGAGTTTGTGGTCATGCCATTCGGCCTGACTAACACTCCAGCAGTATTCATGGATCTGATGAACAGAATCTTTCATGAATTCCTTGATAAATTTGTCATTGTATTCATCGATGACATCTTGATTTTCTCAAAGTCCACGGAGGAACAAGAAGATCATCTCCGTACTGTACTACAGATTCTTCGTCAGAAGCAGCTGTATGCGAAATTCTCCAAGTGTGAGTTCTGGTTAAACAAGGTGGCATTCTTAGGTCACATTGTATCAGCAGAAGGGATCACTATGGACCCAGCGAAGGTTGAGGCTATTACTAAATGGCCAAGACCAACATCAGCGACAGAAGTCCGCAGTTTCTTAGGCTTAGCTGGATATTATCGAAGATTCGTGGATAACTTTTCCCGCTTGGCATTGCCTCTCACCAAACTGATGCGAAAAGGAGAGAAATTCGTCTGGACGGAAGAACGAGAGAAGAGCTTCGAAGACCTAAAGCAGAAGTTAGTATCTGCACCTATTCTTACTCTCCCATCTGGTACAGGTGGATTTCAGATCTATAGCGATGCATCGGGGAAGGGACTGGGCTGTGTTCTCATGCAACATGGGAAAGTGATCGCGTATGCTTCACGGCAGCTTAAGCCCTATGAAGAAAACTACCCTACGCATGACCTAGAACTTGCTGCAGTGGTGTTCGCATTGAAGATATGGAGGCATTAGTTATACGGAGAATCATGCGACATTTTCACGGATCACAAGAGCTTGAAGTATATCTTCACACAGCGAGAATTGAACATGAGACAAAGGAGATGGTTGGAACTGTTGAAGGATTATGATATTAACCTACAGTATCATCCCGGGAAAGCTAATGTAGTAGCAGATGCACTCAACAGAAAGTCCGGAATGATCAACGGCATTGAGATCAAGGAACAAAACATAAGGGACTTGGAGCGGCTAGACATCGAAATCATGGTACGTGGGCAGCACGGATACTGGGCGAATCTTAGAGTAGAACCTGAGTTACTGACTAGAATTAAGGAAGCGCAGAAGGATGATGGAGAGATTTGGGCGATAATTCAGAATTTGGAGAAGCAGACAGAATTCCGAATGGACGCAGACGGTATCATTTGGCAGGGCACGAGACTTTGTGTTCCTGACAATCCAGAACTCCGGGAAGCATTGTTAGCTGAAGCTCACAGCTCCCCATTTTCTATACATCTTGTGTCGACAAAAATGTACCATGACATCAGACAGCACTTTTGGTGGAGTGGTATGAAACAGGATGTAGCCACGTATGTCTCTAAATGTCTTACCTGCCAGCAGGTTAAGATTGAACATCAGCGATCTGGCGGTCTCCTTCAACCGTTAGATATTCCAGAGTGGAAGTGGGACAAAATCACCATGGATTTTGTTACCGGTCTTCCGCCTACCAAGAAGAAGCACGATGCTATTTGGGTCATTGTTGATCGACTCACCAAATCAGCTCATTTCTTACCGATACGCAAGGAAGATCCGGTAAGTAAACTCGCAGATACTTACAGAAGGGAGATCATGAGACTCCACGGTACTCCCTCCAGCATCGTCTCAGACAGAGATCCTCGTTTCATGTCGCGATTCTGGAAAGGTCTGCAAAAAGCTTGGGGTACACAACTTAAGCTGAGTACGGCCTTTCATCCCCAAACGGACGGACAGTCAGAGCGAACAATTCAGACATTGGAAGATATGTTAAGGTCGTGTGCGTTGGAATGGACAGGTGATTGGGACGATTACATTTGTTTAGTCGAGTTTGCATACAACAACAGCTGGCACGCAAATATCAAATGTGCTCCTTTTGAAATGTTGTATGGCAGAAAGTGTCGCGCTCCAACTTGCTGGGATCAAGTGGGAGAGCGAACACTTGAAGGACCAGAGATTATAGAAATGACCAATGAGAAGATTGAGGTAGCTAAACAGAAGTTACAAGAAGCACGGTCACGTCAGAAGAGTTACGCCGATAAGCATCGTAGGGACATACATTTTAATGTGGGAGATCACGTCTTCCTCAAGGTTTCGCCGGAACGTGGTGTTAAACGCTTCGGGATCAAAGGAAAACTCAGTCCTCGGTTCATCGGACCATTTGATATCGTTGAACGAATCGGTGAAGTATCTTACCGATTGGCGTTACCTCCTCAGCTTTCGCACGTCCATAACGTGTTCCATGTGTCCTTACTCAGAGGGTACAATTATCATCCCCTTCACATGGTTCAGTATCCACTGGAACAGATACGTGAAGATCTCACTTTTATAGAAGAACCCGAACGAGTACTCGACAGGCAAGAACGAGTCATGAGAAGGAAGACGATTCCATTCGTCAAAATTCTTTGGAGGGACCATACCGAGCGGGAAGCCACTTGGGAAACAGAGGAGTCTATCCGGGCTTCTTACCCTCACTTCATATTTTGAGTTCGGGTATGTCACTTCTTTTCAGCTTACTTTATCTATAATTCGGGGACGAATTATTCTTTTTAGGGGGGAAGAATTGTAAAACCCGCATGCTTTTACCATGAATAGTGCCCTTAAGATCGTACGTCCTAGATTAAAACTTACCTCATTTAGTATTGATCACATTCATGTGCTAATAATCAAGCAAGTGCATACGTGTATGACATGACAAATATCGATTACGTACGAACTCATGATAAACAGTTAATAAATATATCACGTGAACATAATTAAATCATGATCACCATTTAAAATACGAACTATAATAATTACGTAAATACTTATAATATAATTACGAGCGTTAAGTTTACGATAAACGACACGTTAGATTAAACAGAAACACTTTAAACACGAGCACGTTTAACCACGAACGAACACGAAACATCGGGACACGAGAAAGGTACGGGTATCCCATGTGGGGCCCCCATACCCACGGCACATATACAAGAAATGGGCTTAGCCCATGGACTTTACAAGTAAAGGGGGGTAAAGAGTTAAACATGTTTTCATTTTTCATTTTCAAGAAATAAACACAAAAACCCTAAAAGAGTTTTTCTCCTCCTCCTTGTGCTCTCTTTGTGCCGCCACCTAGACTCCACCATAGGAGGGTGATTGGTTGATTTTGATCTTAAAAACTATTGTTATAATCAGTGTTTGTTCATCCTTTTTCCAAGCTACATAGTGGTATACCTTTCTAACCCTTCTTTTTAATTCTTTTTAATTCTTTTAATCTTTGATTATTTTCATGAACATGTTATTATTTTTCTTATTAAAACATGGTAATTAATCATTGATCTAACATGTTTTGGTATTAAACAAAATCAAAGAATGATTTAAAAGGGATGTTTGTTTTGGCCGCCTAGCAAACAAACCCGAGGGGGGTTTGGTTTGCTATTGCCGCCACCACCAAGACCATTTTTGGTCTTGGTTGGCTCATGTGGGACCCACGGCAGCAAGGAGACACATGTGCCCCGGGTTTGGCTCGGGGTACGGTGTCGAATTCATGCCCGATTCATGGTTCGTTGGTTAAATCATGATTCATGCTACATGTTAATTTTTATGAATTATGAACTTAGGATATAATTTATTTAATAACATGAAATATTAATTAAATCATGACTTAGGTTATTTTAATTATTAGTTTAACATGACATTAATTTAACCTAAGTATTTTATGTTATAAGTTATAATTAATTAATTATTAAAACATGCCTATAATTAATTAATCTAGACATGACTTAGGTTATATTATTAATAATAATAATACACATTTTAACTATTGTCCCATATATTTGTGATTAAGCAATGAAGAAAGAAAGAAAATAGATGAAGAAGAGATGAATTCCTAGAGAGAGAAAGTAGTGAGAGAAAGTAGAGAGAGGAGATGATTAACTTGGTGAATATTAGATTAAGAAAAGAAGTTACAAATGACCATCCACCCTCCTAACATGCTAGGAGGGTAGTATATATAGTCCACCCACATGAGGGCTTTTATGGACTATATATTGGGTCGGGCTTGTCTTTTGGACTTTAATTAGTTTAAATCCAAGCCCGTAAACCACGACTAATTAACTATCTATTACAACGTTCTAACTAATGTTACAATAATAACCTATGACCGAGCATTCTTGTTTGACTCAATATTTTGAGGCTAACAATCTCCCCCAATGTGAGGTCATTCCTCTTTGATATTTGGATTCCAATGAAGATTTATGAATTTCGTCATAAATGAGTCTTGAACGTGTAACAGTAGTTTTGTTCCTTCATGCTGTGATCTTTGAGCCTTTGTCGTTGTCTTTCGACTTTGTCTTTAAGTCTTGAGATCTTCAAATCATTCTTGACTTGTCTTTGCCATCTTGTGATCTTGTGTCTTTATCCACATGCTCACACTATTAATTGTTGGATAAGTCTTTGGGCATGAATATGTGGTTGTGAATCTTTGACTTTGCTGAGTACACCATGACGCCACCTTCTCGAGACAAAACATAGACACGGACTGAATGGCTTTGACATTCGTCCTAAATCGGTAGCGTTTTACCTCCGGTCGGTGAAGACCATTATACGATATTAAATATCGTACCTGTGATCAGGTAGATTCAATTAAGAATCTCCTTGACAGGGTTTCGCGGCTGTACTAGCCGTTCTCTTTACTCGACCGTCTCAAAGCAAGACTGCGAACATAAAGAGTGAATCAATTGGATAGATATCCGCTTGATTAAAGTCGTCAATTCAAATTCCTGGAACAAGTTTGATTCATTAAGAATCTTACCATTGTTGCTTTCCAGTTGACACAAGTTTGATTCATAAGAATCTCACAAGTCACCTACCGTAGCGCTGTTTGATGTTGACGCTAGAAGGATTTCCATTCGTCACTGTGAATATTAATGAATATCACTCTGAATGTTCTGGCAAGACCATAAAGATATTGCATAGAAACCTGAAACGAGTTTGAATCAATTCAGAATCAAACCACTGTTGCTTTTCAGTTTTACATATGTTCAATTCATAAAGAATCTTGCATATGACCTACCGCAGTGCTGTTTGATGTTAACACTGGAAGGATTTCCACTCATCATTGTGAATACTAAGTAGTATCACTCTGAGTGTTCTAGCAATATCGTAAGGATATAGCGTAGGACTCTCTTGATCTTCATCTGTGTGTCCTAACGAGATTTGATTAATCTCTTGGCTCTAGACTCGATTTGTGCACTTTTAGTGGTCGGAGGCTGGAGCAGATTCCACCTATTCAATATCAACTATCTTGGAGTGAGAAAGTCAATAGAAGTCGTGTTGATCTCCGTGACAATAAAACAAACTTCTTTTGAGAGAAGCCTGAGTAGCTAGGAAAGGGTTGTGCTTCACATCACTGGGTCCATGATGAGTTTGTCTTCATGATGGGTTGACCCGGTTTCTGCCTAAGTTGTATGGAGGGCTTCTTTCTTTACACCCTTTATCCTTACATTTCTTTTTCATTCTTCAACCCCTTCAATGCTTACCAAGACATCATTACTAACACCTTGTTGTGATTGTTCCAATGCTAGCATCAGTACTTAGTCGGCATTCAGCTACGTTCACATTCTACTCCATCTTTCCTAAGGACTTCTAATAATCTATTGGATTGTCCCTGGGAAGATCCCTCCGGTTCTAGTTGGATCATAGGACTTAAACCTAACCACCCTTTTGACACCAATAACGTCGTGAATTAAAGATGTTGTGGGTATTTGATCGTAACCATGAAAACCACTTTAAATTCTAACAAAGTGTTTGAAAAACATTTAACACCTTGTTAGTTTTGTCGTTTCAGAAAAGCTCCCCTTCACATGTGCATCGATAATCGAAAGTGTTTCGCACATGTAGGTAAGAGTGAAAGTGCTTGAGTCTTATATTAGATCACATTTTAATCACATTTTCTCCCCCTATCTCTAATATATAAAATCTTTTGATATTAGAGATACCAAATTTGATTAAAATATATTTTTAAAATAGTCTTGAAATCTCCGGGAGAAATATGTGTTAATCTTTTGCATGAAGTTAAAATGCTCCCCCTCAAAAATTGATCCAATTGAATTGTCATTGTGAGGATATGATCCACATTTCGCTTTTTGAGGATGGGAGTTGTTGAACACACAATTTTTGAAAGATTTTGAATAATCATTGAGAAATTCTTGAAAAAATTATGTTCAACGCTGTTTGAAAAATCAATTCTTTTTGTCGAAGAGGTTTTTCTAAAAGCATAAACTTGAGTTCATAGAAGATTTAACTTCTTTTGCTAAGGGTAAGAGTACAAAAGCGTACACTCCCCCGTGAATTTAGATCCGGGTTGCAATCTAAAAGTGATTACAAGCCATTGTGTTGAGCTGAAAACGTTGAATGTTTTGTGACAAGCTCAACCCAAGATAGATTGCTCTACCCGTTGTTGGAAATATTGTCCAAAATAGACAATTTCCTTTATAAAAGATAGAAATGACATGTGTTGAAAAATATTTACAACTTTCATTCGAGCTTTATGTACACACCCGTGTCGTTATTGAGCGACATTTCTAGGTACGTCCATATTATCGATACTGAAAGACATGTCGAGAGGAATATTTTTGGTATTTTGAAAGTTTTTCCATTTTTTTAATTTGTTTTTCTATGGATATTTACGTTTTATTATATATTTTTTTTCTCAAGTTTTTCGAAAATAATCCAAAATAGACTTTTGTACAGCAGAAGAAGGTGATATCGAATATACAGAATTGGAACCCTTTGAAGAAGGAGAAGTGGGTTCAGAATCCGCCGTTGTACCTGCAATCACAGAAGAAGAGTTTGCACAAATACTAGAATTAGGAGTAACAAATTCCTTTTCAGCGTGTAGAACAGTAGCATTAGTGCTGGTGCAGGTGTCATCACTCTTCTCTATTGGAATCCACTTAAGACCAACTTCCGTGAAGATTCGACCCGTTGGTTTCCACTGAAGACTAGATTTAGGAGTAGTTTTCTGTTGCACAGCGGAAGACTTCTTTGGAGAGAAACTATGTCCTTTTTGAATCCACGTTTTAGATTTGGTGTGGTTGCTTTTCTTTACGACGGGTTTGTATCTCCTTGTTGTCTTATGGGATTCTGTATTCGATCTCCGTTCAAAGGAACGAGATTTGACCTCATAGAGGTATTGCAAAATGCAATGGTCATGATTTCCATTGTGAATGCCCTTTTTGCAAGTGGGACATACAGGGAATTTTGGATTCACGAAAGTACTTGTATTCCTTTGTTTTCCAAATCGTTCAGGCGTAGTGTTTGAAACACGACTATTCATGGATGGTTTCCAATTCCTAGATTGCTGAAGAGGAATCCTAGGTTTTGGTTGACTACCATTAGGAGTGTGTAGAACTCTAGCGGGATTTGGTGAACTAGGTTTTTCATACACTGGTTTGTCTTTCTGAATCTTCCCTTTTTGTTTCGCATCCTCTAGGTTGTGGGTATGAACGAGGTCATTTGAACCTATAGATTCCTTTGTGGACGTGAACGTCACACGTTTTGGAGGAGTCCTAGAAGTGCTAGGTGCTTTCACATTGTCGGGTTTAGCAACAGTGTGCTTTCTAAATGGAGGAACATAGGGTGATATAGATGGTTTTGGAACACTTGGTTGCACATCAGTCTTAGGGGGTAACCTAGATTTCATATGAGAAGAATTGGAGAACGGAGTCGGTTTTCCTAAGATAGACAGCTTTGGATCCTTGTAGGCATTGGGTTGTCGAACAACAGGGTTCTTAATGCTAGGTTCCACGATTTTCCCACCCATTTTAGCAACGAGTTTCTGCAACTCTGCTATTGCTCTGTCCCTGTCTTGTAATTGAGCTTTCAACCCTTTAATTTCCAAATTCTGTTCATTCATTTCTCGAAATGTTTGGGAAAGTTTTTCTTGCAATTTATTATCATGTGGAAAACGACCAACAACTTTTTGCAAAGCAAGTTCAAGTGAATGACAATGTTTTTGAAGGAAATCAGTTTTGTGTTGAAGTAACTCAAAAGCCTTTTTGTCAACATTTTCTTTACGTTTCGAACGCTCAATTTCAAGACGTTCACATTCTTTGATCTTATCAAGATATTGACATGCAACTTCAGAATATTCATCAATATCAGCACAAGATGTAAAATAAGCACACATAACATCTTTAGAAACGCATTCTTGCAAGAGTAAATCATATTCATCTGAGAAATCAGACTTCTCCATTTGAAGATCATGAATGTGTTTCTCAAGAGATTCAACGTATTTTAAATCATCAAACATTTCAGTCCGAATGAACTCCTCAAGTTGAAGAACAGTTTCTTTAATCAACGTCGTGTTAGGAATTAAGAGTTCTTTCACAAGCAAGGTAATATCTTGAGGAATTGGACGTGTCCACTCAGCATTTTCACGTTTAGCCCAGTCTCTTTCAACAATAGATTTAACATTATCTATGTGCTGTTTAAGAATACCTAATGTTTTCCTACTCTTGCTTTTAGATTCATCTAGAGGGAGGTAGTTTATGTATTTGTAAACATTAGATTTCTTAGGGGCAAATGCTTTCTTCCATTGAATTCTCTTTTGTTTGCATTCTAGAAACACTTCCTCACGAGTTTTCTGAGTTTGTTTGTTGAAAAGACCATAAAGACTATTCTCATAAGCATAATTATATGGTTTCACAAACTCCTTATTGACAAGTGGTTGACTATCAGCATCCCAAAGGGCAGTCTCTTCACTATTGGCACTAACAGGCATGCAATCAAGATCTGTCCTTTCAGTCTCATCAAGATAAAGATGCGGGTTCGCAACTTGAGCTTTGGCAAGGTACTCAGGACTTGCAAAGCTAGCTTGACCCTTAAACATCGAAGGAGGTGCCAGCATTCTCACAGATTGAATAGAATCATGCGTTTTATAAACAACGTTCTTCAAAAATTCGACTTGTGCTTCTAATTTCGTTACCTTTTCAGTTTCTTTATCATATCTACTTTTGAAGTCTTGTTTTAACGCATCTACCTCTTGTTTCTTATCCTCTAGAATTTTAGCAGAATCAGTAGTGGTCATAGAGAGCTTTTGTTCAAGTTCATTAACTTTGGTATTGGCAAGGTACGTTTTTTGACGTTCATCTATTAAGAAAACATTATATTGACGCTTCTCTTTAGCTAATAACTCAAGAGTTGTATTATATTTGTTTTCAAAATCGTCCTTTTGACTTTTTAACGCACTTCCCTTGTACCCCTCAAGCTCTTTGGTTTTCTGAAGAAGCTCAGCCCTATTACTTTCAAGGGTCTCATTAGATTTAATTAGAGCGGCTTTGCATTCTTCAAAGTTTTGAGTGAGCGCTGCGTTTGCCTTCTTTAATTGCTTTTGACTCTTTCTAGTTTCATTGACATCTTTTTGTAAACTAGCAATTAAATTAGCAAGCGCGACACGCTCCTCATCATCATACTCATTTGCATGTTGATCATCCTCAAACTCATTATTGCACATGGCTGATGAATTGGGTGTGGTATTGCTATCAACCTTTTCCGTCATACATGTGTCAATAAGGTTTGTTGTTTGATCACTATGCTCATGCGTATTGGCATTGGCAAACACATTAAATTCAGCATTGTGTACCTCTTCCAATGGCTCAGAATCGTAAACAGGACCATTATCATAGGAAGGTGTATTGCTGATGACATTCTCATTCTCAGAGTCGATGTGTTGTTTGCCAGAGCTGCTGTTGTCTTTCCCAGAAATGTTGTCATCATTCCCTGAACTCTGCGTTGGAGTCTCATATCTGCAGCTTATATTCTCAATATCTGATGCGATACCACAACTGGTATGAAGTCTGTCATCAATGGTTTGTTGCATCTGTATTGTGTGATTCACATAGGTTACAATGAAGTCGATGTTGCGGGTTATCCGATCTTTGTATGATAAAGCATCCATTCCATGATATCGCTTGAAGCACTCGTTGGTAAGCGAAGACTTGATGAAGTCAGAAGAAAACATCGTTTCAAGTGATGTCTTGAGATCAGTGAAAATGATCTTGCATTCACTAGCAATGATTCTTTCGTTGACAAGTTGTGTTTGAAGTTTATCCATGGCATGAGTGAATGTTTTGCTGAATGTGCCAGTGGATTCACGTAAGTCGAACAAGACTTTTGAAAGGTTCTGAAAAGAATCTTGAAGTACTCTAAAACCGTCCATGACATTTTTTCTTAAGAAACATATCTGTTGTTGTAGTCGTTCCATTTCAAGGTCTTTCACGTCTGAACTTTCAGGAACCGCATTACTCGTTGGCATGATGATCGTCTCTCTCTGTGGATGAAGTGACTTTGGATCTTAAGTAGATTTGTTGTGAGTGTGTTGTTGTTGAAATTTCGAAAATTTGAAATTTTTCCTCAGTCCGACAATAAATTCCTCAGTCCGACTAAAACGGTAAACCGAAAATTTTGAATAACCAAATTTTGAAAACGAGTTAGAAATAGGCAATAACTAGTAGGGAAAAAATTTGAAAAATGAAAATTTTAACGAAAAATAAAACCTAAAAATGGCTTAAAAATTTGAATTTTGGTCCGAAAATTTGAATTTTTGGTCGAAAAATTTTTCGCATCGCCAAAATTTGAAATTGAAGCTTAAATGGCCTAAAAATGGTCTAGGAAAAAATAAATTTTACTTGGGTTTTCCCGCCAAAAAACTCTTTTTTTTTTTTTTTTTTTTTTTTTTTTTGATCTTCGTGGAAACGATATTCCGAAACTAGTCTAGATGGTGGCTAAGTCTAAAAAATACTCAAACAAAATTTAGCAAAACACATCATCGGAATGTCCCCTAATCGGAATGCACCAATCGGAATGTTATCGGAATGCACCAATCGGAATGAGCTAATCGGAATACACCAATCGGAATGTGCTATCGGAAACACCAATCGGAATGTGCTATCGGAAAACACCAATCGGAATGTGCTATCGGAAACACCAATCGGAATGTAATGTGCTATCGGAAAACACCAATCGGAATGCAAATCGGAATGACCAATCGGAATAATGTTGTCCAGTCGGAATGTTGGAAGTCCAATCGGAATGTTGATCGGAATCCCAATCTGAATCAATAAACCCTTTTCCGATTACACCAATCGGAATGTATCCCCCTTTTCTCGGACAAAACTTAACCAATACGTGATTTTAAGCCAAAAAATGATCAAAAAACCCAAAAATTTTGTGTTTTTAGCCAAAGTAAATATACCAAATCACTACTACAACTATGTATAAGATGTAGATGATTAAGCAAAGCATGGAAAACACAAAAAAATTTGAATCCGAGATGATTTATGGATTAAATCATTCGAATCAAATATAATAACACCAACCAATCACAAATCTACCCCGTGGCGATTGATACCAAATGTTGTCCCATATATTTGTGATTAAGCAATGAAGAAAGAAAGAAAATAGATGAAGAAGAGATGAATTCCTAGAGAGAGAAAGTAGTGAGAGAAAGTAGAGAGAGGAGATGATTAACTTGGTGAATATTAGATTAAGAAAAGAAGTTACAAATGACCATCCACCCTCCTAACATGCTAGGAGGGTAGTATATATATAGTCCACCCACATGCGGGCTTTAATGGACTATATATTGGGTCGGGCTTGTCTTTTGGACTTTAATTAGTTTAAATCCAAGCCCGTAAACCACGACTAATTAACTATCTATTACAACGTTCTAACTAATGTTACAATAATAACCTATGACCGAGCATTCTTGTTTGACTCAATATTTTGAGGCTAACATTAACCTAAGTATTTTATTCATTTTAATTAATACATGTTATACTTTAATTAAAATGCTTAACCTATAGTTTAATTAAATACATGAAATAATAATTAAACTATACATTATATCATATGACTTAAGAAATAAGCTTATAAACACTTAGACTTATATGTTAGTTTATGTAATCAGCTTAATTCTAAATATGGAAACTTCTATTTATAGAAACTTAATTAAATAAGGCAGCTAATCTAATCATGGGAACTTTCTATATATGGAAACTTATTTAATTAAGGCAGCTGATCTATTTTTGGAAACTTTCTATTTTTAGAAACTAATCTATTTTAAGCAGCAAATTCTATTTTAGGAAACTTTCTATTTTTGGAAACTTTCTATTTTTGGAAACTTTCTATTTTTGGAAACTTTCTATTTTTGGAAACTTTCTATTTTTGGTAACTTTCTATTTTTGGAAACTTTCTATTTTTGGAAACTTTCTATTTTTGGAAACTTTATATTTTTGGAAACCTGCTATTTTTGGAAAGTTACTTATTATTACACAGTAAGTATAATAATACATGAAACACCAGTAATACTTAATCAGATTAATCAGAATACAAGATAAACACAGTTTAAGGCTTTAAACAGTGAACCATGACCTAAAACATACCAAGTCAGCTGAAATGAGACATAAAACCCAGTACGTAATCAGTGAATCGATACTGATACACGTGTGTATTCATGTAGCGTTAGTGATCCAGAAGTAGGAGTCTTTCTTCCGTTCATTCACTGGACTTGAGGTACGGATTCCCGTCCTTTCAGTATGGACATTCTTTCCTTATTAGGACTTCCCCGTATGCAGCCAACTGTTTTCCCCAGCATTTGTTTTATTGTTTTGAACTGCTTATGTTTAATTAGCATAATCTATAGCCATATACAAGCATGACCAGTTTCACCTAGTTATGGAGGTACCATAACCATAGCATTGGAGGCACCGATGTTATGACTTCCCCACGGCGGAGTGATTGCTCGTGGCGTCCCTTTTCAGTTTTGGCCATATTATTATATCAGGTGGGGCGTATGGGTGCATCCTAGTTACATGTTTTATTCAGTTTATCATGGTGAATGTGGTGTGTGCCTTGCACCCTTCACAAGGAGCTGATCCCTCCTACCCAAACCAGTATATTGATTAGAGGCATCCCCTCTAATCAGCATGATGAGGTCACCCCTCCAAGTATTCATGCACGTGACCTTTTCATGACCTATATGGGCTATGGTATATATATGTTAAAACAGTTTTCACAAGATAAACATAAGGCTTTTCAAACTATAAAACCAGTTTTCTTGATACTTAACCAGTTTACTCAGTACTTAGTCTTCCGCTATTATATGTTACATGTTTACTCTATTTCATGCTTTATTGTACATCCGTGCACTGAGCGTCTTGCTCAGCCGTTTTCCTTTTCATGTTCCCAAAACGGCAGGTACTCAGGGACGCTCGTAGATCTCAAACGTACGTGCATATGGATTGGAAGCTTTACTGTCTTTCTTTACTTTATGCATTTCCTTTACTTTGATACAGTTGCTATGGACATTGTTTCGTCCTTTCCTTTTACAGTATTTATGTTTGTGTGTGATGAGCTTTACTCTGGGGGTACCGATGTTTGATTCCGGTATTTCCCTTTTATGGTTGAATAATGCTTAGACATTTATCCTTGTATGCTTTGATGACACGCCATGATTATGCGTAATATTCCATTTCCAAAATGGGGTGTTACAGACAATTAAATAAAAATGCAAGATGAAAGCTGGTCGGAATGTGCAAACAAGGACATGATCGGAATGTTAATTGGAATGCTGATTGGAATGTTGATTGGAATGTTGATTGGAATGTTGATTGGAATGCTGATTGGAATGTTGATTGGAATGCTGATTATGTTGATTGGAATGCTGATTGGAATGTTGATTGGAATGCTGATTGGAATGTTGATTGGAATGCTGATTGGAATGTTGATTGGAATGCTGATTGGAATGTTGATTGGAATGCTGATTAGAATGTTGATTGGAATGCTGATTGGAATGCTGATTGGAATGTTGATTGGAATGCTGATTGGAATGCTGATTGGAATGTTGATTGGAATGCTGATTGGAATGTTGATTGGAATGCTGATTGGAATGTTGATTGGAATGCTGATTGGAATGCTGATTGGAATGTAAAACCCTTTTCCAATCAAGGTGATTGGAATACGTGATTGGAAAGGGGTTTACCCTTTCCGATCTAACTTTTTGATCCGAAAATTAAGCAAAAGCAATAAGCTATGGTTAATAAGCTCAAACTAAAACTTGCACGAATCTAAATCGAAATTGACTTAATAAGCATGAATAACAACTTATCAAACTTAAAAATAAGCAAACTTTCAAATCAAACTTTTAAAAAGATGAACTTTTTAAGAAAACTTTTAATCAAATAAGCATTAAGATGAAAACAAATCAAGGATGAACATGAATCAAAGAGAAGCAAAGTAAGAAAGGTAGAAGAAGATGATTAAAAATAAGAACTTGATTAAAAGAAAAGATTCAAAAATTAAAAGACTTACTTGAATTAAAAGTGCATAACATGAAATTAAAAAGCAAGAAAGTAATTAACAAGAAATAAAAATGGTGGAAGTGGTGGTTTGTCAAACCACCCAACAACATGAAAATGAAGCTAGCCTAAACTATATACAGGGGTGATTAGGGAGGAGCTTAGGAAGCTTCCTCCCTCTTTCCTCTTTGCCTTAATTGCACACTTAAGTCCTTTTCTTCTTTATCTTTTGTTAATCTTGGACTTTGTCTTGGGATTTCTTTAACTCGTCTTGATTTTTCTTTATAAATAAGACTCGAGTTCTTCGGCTTTTTAGTAAACTTCCGTCCTTTAATTTTTTCTTCGACAAATCTTCAGAATTGGTCTTGGACTTCCGTTCTTTTTCCACTCTTGATCTTTCGACTTCATCTTTCGTCTTTTTCTTCGATAAAAGCCCGTGAATGCCGTGTTTTCTCCACTTTTCACCTTTTCGTCCTAAATCACAACAAAAACACAAACCACGCATAATTCCGACATAAATGACATAAAATACACGTTTTGGCTCGGTTATTATTGCAATTAAGTGGTAAAAAGGATGCGTGTTTTCACACCTATCAAATCCCCTACACTTAACCATTGCAATGTCCTCATGCAATGCATTAGTGACAAAGCAAGTTTACACTTTTCATCATAATCAATCCACGTTGGCCTTTATTAAAGAGAGAGAAAATTATAAACATTCAAAGTAAATAAATTAAAAACATACCTTTGGTTTTGGAAATGTCGTGACTGATCATCATCCTCAAGTTTTCACTTTCTCCAAACCAAGCTTAAAAACGAGATCATTGTTGTTATAAGTTAGTAAACTAACACGAACTCATGTGGGCCAATTATTCACTTAGACTCCCTTATTCCTAGGTGTATCTCTTATATTTTATTTTTGTCTTAAATGATCACGAGGATGCATTTTTGACTTATTTTGATAGTTATTTAGTCCGAAAATAAAGTGAACGATTTAATCAATAGTTAGCTAAAGGACAAAATCTTTTAAAACTGCTTCTCGGGACCTCATAAAGTTCATATCTTGGCATAACTCGCTTCGCGATTTGAGACCTTTCTCGGACCGATGTTTGGCAGCGACTTCATACTTCAAATCTTGAGAGACGTTCATGAAATAATGGTCTTCTCTTCATAATAGGAATTTCTTCACTTGAAATTTTGAGAGATTCATACTTGGACCACGACTTCTTCATTTTTCTCCAATCTTTATTTTGGACTTTGATATACAACGATCCGCCTCCTTTTAGGACTTGGATCTATTTATCCTCATACCTTGCTAGGGTCTTTTCGGATAGACTTCTCCATGATCTTTTGGGGAGTATTTGCTTTTCGTCGTGTGTCTCGATCCTTCATATTGATTTTCGATAAATGATTCTTCACATCACTTTTGGATCTTTAGCAACAAAATGTAGCCCTCATGCCTTGTTAGGGCCTTTTCGGACTCGCCAATCTTCGCATCCCGCTTCAATAAGTTATGCCTTGGCTATGAACTCTAATCCATACCGAGCAACTTTTAAACGATCTTGGGCTAGAAGCTAAGTAACTTTTCAAATCGTACAACCTTATTTATTGCAGATAAATTTATTAGCAGGCGATGGGAGAATAGGCTTATAATTAACTCACATAAATTCATGAAAGAAAACCAAACTTATAATTGACTCTATCATCTCTCATTCTCCACAGTTTAAAATCTCAAGGAATGAGACTCGTGGATGCTTAGCCAATTAAATCAAAGTTTTAGGTTTTCGAGTCGCCTATAGGATCTTGCATCTTCTTAAACTCTTCCAAGTTTAGAATTTGCGTTTTAAAGTTCCCTTGATAAACGACTCTCTAGGATCAGTTATAGGAACTTGCGAAAGGTTCTTGTTCTTAATCCGTGAGGGTTAAGACTTTCGCGTTTTATAGCTCCCTATATAAAAACCTAGCAAAACTTGACTTAAACACGTTAAGGATACTAGCTAGAGTAAACTTAGATAAGTAAACTCGGGTCGAGTCAAAATATTCACGACTTTTAAAAATTAAAACCACTTTATTAAAATTTATTCTAATAAGGAAAGAAAATAACTATACAAAGGTAAAAAAAACTATACAACTAGGCCAAAATAGATCAAAAATTTTGAAAAATGTCGAAAAATCAAATTTTCCGGTTAAAATGAGGACAAATACAAGGAAAAGGCCACTTAACTTCGATAGAAGTCCCCCTACACTTAATATAAACATTGTCCTCAATGTTTAAGCATGTGGGAGTAAACTCCCCTACACTTAGGACATTGTGCACGTTGTTTAAATCTCGCTAAGGAAAAGACAACTAAAGAGATTCCTATTTTAATATTGAGAAATATAAAATAGTGAATCGAAAAGAGTTTAGGATAGAACCGGGAAGAAGGAAACACGGAATCACGGTTCGTCAAAAGTCATCAAGAGTGTGTCTTTGAAGCTCTAATCCCTGCACATGATAAGAAAGAAAGCAAGAAACACCACGGGGCTCCCCCTACACTTATGGTAAAGATAGATAGATAATTGGGTTGCCTCCCAAAAAGCGCTTGTTTATATTAACCGAGTCACGAGCCTGACTCGTCCCCGAATTAAATGGTCCATGGGGAAGCCTCGAATGCAATACCGGGATCAAAGACCTTGTCCTCGTTCCCGGTTGACATCAACAAAGGAGAGGCGGTGGGATAAGTCTTGAATGGGAGAAAGGTCCTTTCAACATACGAGAAGTATGTGAATTCAAGATCCACGGGAGGTGGGGTGGGTAAAGTAAGCACATTGTCCTCCCCCAAAGACAATAGATGCTGAGCAAGCGGCAAAGCCGTATTGTTATCAATCATAGCATAATCAATGTCACCTCCCGGGTCAAAGCACTCATCCTCCGTGATAGTGGCTAAAGGGGAGGATGAAAGGTGCTCGGGAGGGGGACTTGGGACAATATCTTCCTGCAGTAAATTATCAAAAATAATGTCCCCCTCCATGTCATCGTCATCATTACCTGGTGGTATGGAGTGAATGTCGATTTCTTCCGGCAATGGTTCCTTATCTTCAACGGTAGGAATAGATGGAGGCAAAGACTCGGAAAGAGGAGGAGAAGTCAACGCTTCAATTTGAGCAATAAGAAGGTGCACTTTCCGTAATCTATCTCGAAGAAGCACGTCTTCCACCTTATCCACAAGATCATGTTCATCGGTGAACTTCTCGTAAACCGGAGAGAATAAATCGTCATCACCCGCATCTCCCGGTGGAGATTGAGAAATTTCAAAAGTGAAATTCTCATAGCTTGGAGAAAAATCGTCATCATTAGGATCGACCTCTTTCGTAAGAGCAACGTCGTCCTTAGGCTCCATAGCAGTCGGTATGTCACAAACCTCATCATCAAACACTTTATCAAGACCAACATCACTAAGCTCATTCAATGTATCACACTCCTTAGACACGTTTGGGATATTGAGAGGAGGGATGACAATTGCACTAGGAAATTGAGCAGTAAGGTCATTCCAAGAAATAGTAGGCTCATCGTCATCATCATCATAATAGTATGGATACACGAGGGGAGGAGTATAAGTCTCGATATTTGATATTTGCTCCTGTCGATGATCCTCTTGACATTTCTCGATGATCTTGTTGCAAGCTTCTTGAATTTGTTGACTTAGTTTAACAAGAGTGTCCCATTGTTCATTGGAGCTCAATTGTTCGAAGGAGGGTTGATGATCGATGGGGTGTTGTGGGGGCTCAAAATGTTGAAAACCTGAATTATAGCATGGTTGTGGCTCATAGTAGTTCATTGGTTGAGAAGAATTATAAACCGGGTTTGGTTCATAATAATCCATTGGTGAAGAAAACTGAGGACACGGATTTGGCTCATAACAATTCATTGGTTGACAATAATAGGTATCGTGAGGACCCCCACAGTTGTTGCAAAATGGGTATGGAGAAAAATCAGGTGCGTCTTGTGGATAGCTATTATCATTGTCATAATTGTACCCCGGTTCTTGCCCGTGATCATACGGGTATCGAACCGGGCACGAAACATGCCAATGAGAATCGCTTCCACAATAGATGCACGGGGAAAGAGTAGGTGGGTTCAAGAAGGACGAATTAGTCGAGTTGCACAAAGGGCAAAATCCACTTATGAATTGTGTATTGTTGATATCGTTGCCACACCGCTCACATGTACACCATTGACATGAGTCTTTCCCGTACAATCGTCTCCCGCACCCAACGCAATAGACATAAGAATCCATTAAGAAAAATAGATGAGCAAGAAGAATATTTTTGGTGCAAAACTTTGAAAAAGAAATGCTTTTTATAGTTTTTTAAATGTTTTTAGGATTTTTGAAAATTTTTGATACAAAAAATAACGTTCACGAGTCAACGGATCCCAAAAGCCAACGCGTCTCTCACAAAAAACCGTAGATCCTCACGAAAAGAGCCGGCAGCGGCGCCATTTTAATACTTAGATTTTACTAGTTGAAAGTTCGTTTTCTCGGTATCTTCCCGAATTGATTTCCGGTTAAATGTGCGAGATTAGTTGTTCTTGGTGAAGCAAATATTTTTGGTTTTGGTAAAAATAAATGTGCAAGACTTTAAAATAAAGGACGAGTAATTGAAACAAAAACTAGTTGAAACGTAAAACGATGCAATATTTAAAACTTTAAAAGTAAATGACGAGAACTGAAATGACGTAAAATTAAAACTTAGCGAAAAGTAAATTGACAATTAAATAAAAATGCAAGACGAAAGCTGGTCGGAATGTGCAAACAAGGACATGATCGGAATGTTAATTGGAATGCTGATTGGAATGTTGATTGGAATGCTGATTGGAATGTTGATTGGAATGCTGATTGGAATGTTGATTGGAATGCTGATTGGAATGTTGATTGGAATGCTGATTGGAATGTTGATTGGAATGCTGATTGGAATGTTGATTGGAATGCTGATTGGAATGTTGATTGGAATATTGATTGGAATGTTGATTGGAATGCAGATTGGAATGTTGATTGGAATGCTGATTGGAATGCTGACTGGAATGTTGATTGGAATGCTGATTGGAATGCTGATTGGAATGTTGATTGGAATGCTGATTGGAATGTTGATTGGAATGCTGATTGGAATGTTGATTGGAATGCTGATTGGAATGCTGATTGGAATGTAAAACCCTTTTCCAATCAAGGTGATTGGAATACGTGATTGGAAAGGGGTTTACCCTTTCTGATCTAACTTTTTGATCCGAAAATTAAGCAAAAGCAATAAGCTATGGTTAATAAGCTCAAACTAAAACTTGCACGAATCTAAATCGAAATTGACTTAATAAGTATGAATAACAACTTATCAAACTTAAAAATAAGCAAACTTTCAAATCAAACTTTTAAAAAGATGAACTTTTTAAGAAAACTTTTAATCAAATAAGCATTAAGATGAAAACAAATCAAGGATGAACATGAATCAAAGAGAAGCAAAGTAAGAAAGGTTATAAGAAGATGATTAAAAATAAGAACTTGATTAAAAGAAAAGATTCAAAAATTAAAAGACTTACTTGAATTAAAAGTGCATAACATGAAATTAAAAAGCAAGCAAGTAATTAACAAGAAATAAAAATGGTGGAAGTGGTGGTTTGTCAAACCACCCAACAACATGAAAATGAAGCTAGCCTAAACTATATACAGGGGTGATTAGGGAGGAGCTTAGGAAGCTTCCTCCCTCTTTACTCTTTGCCTTAATTGCACACTTAAGTCCTTTTCTTCTTTATCTTTTGTTAATCTTGGACTTTGTCTTGGGATTTCTTTAACTCGTCTTGATTTTTCTTTATAAATAAGACTCGAGTTCTTCGGCTTTTTAGTAAACTTCCGTCCTTTAATTTTTTCTTCGATAAATCTTCAGAATTGGTCTTGGACTTCCGTTCTTTTTCCACTCTTGATCTTTCGACTTCATCTTTCGTCTTTTTCTTCGATAAAAGCCCGTGAATGTCGTGTTTTCTCCACTTTTCACCTTTTCGTCCTAAATCACAACAAAAACACAAACCACGCATAATTCCGACATAAATGACATAAAATCCACGTTTTGGCTCGGTTATTATTGCAATTAAGTGGTAAAAAGGATGGGTGTTTTCACACCTATCACCCACGAATTTTAGAGCTTATGTGCTAGCAAGAACAAGCACAAGCTTCCAACAACAAACCTGCTAAGATTCAACAGAGTTAGAAGCAAAATATCAAAACAGAAAGGTGACTTTTTGGAAAATAAACTTGATTAATGCAACTTCTTGTACCCACTCTTGATTATCCCCCAAGATATGAGCTTCACAACACCTTAATATCACCATTAGGGTGCTATGATCAGCTTATATCCCAAAAATTCCAAGATGTACCAAGAATCTTAGCAAAATATCAAATTTTAGTCCAATGTGTAATTTCTTACACAAGGTTTACAAACACGTTTTAAGGTTCAATTTCAGTTAACATATAACATAAACAAGATTAAAATTAAATGGCCCTTGGTCTTTCTTCAACAAACTCAAACACAATTTCATAAATCAGAAAGTAGGATTTACAGGTTTGTGAACAAGGAAAAACCAAAAGCAAAGTGCAAATGTTGCACCCTAAGGCCTTTATATAGGCATACAATGAAATACTGATGCTAAGAAAAACATAAAACCCTAGTTGTAGAAGTCCTAAAATACCCTTGTAGCTTTTTGAACTCTTGTGAATCATGTGACTGAATTTTGTTGTCTTGTGGTAGCTGGCAAGGAGAAAGTTGATCAAAGGGCTTGTAACAAGCTTAGGATGTAAGCTGAATCCTTGGACGTTGGATGACTGGCCTCTTTTGGTAGTTTCTTCTTTGTAGTAGTAGGGGAATCTTGTGTGGGACAAGGGAGTGATGTGGCATGTGATTTTAAGGTTGGGTTGTGTTTATATGATCATCAATCACTAATCTGCACAATATTAAGGTTTAATTATAAGTAATTAACAAAACCCCAAATTGTGTTCTTGGTGAACAGTTAGGTGTTTGATCCGGATTAGTGTTTAAATAAGTGTTAGGCGCCACTTTTATTAAACTAATAAGATTAGTTTAAATCAGTTAATGGTGGGAAGTGATGTGGCGTCATGGAGAAAGCTGATTGGTAGGATGGAGTAAGTGGGGCACGTGTCAAGTGCTGGTAGGTTAAGGTAAGTTTCTTGTCTGGCCATGTTTAATCCCCTATCTTTCTTCTTTCTTTCATTTGCAAATAAACAGCCCAAAAATACGAATCCTTTGTTAATGAAGTTTGCTTTTTCACACTTTTGCCCCAAAATATTTTGTAAAGTAAATTCAGGGGTATTTCTTGCCATTTTGTGATTCTTGAAGGACCAATTTGGTATTTTCTTCAAGGATTATGGTCTTGACTTGTGTGATTGGCATTTTGGAGGACTAAAATTGCCAAGTCATGTTTGACGAGGGACCATATTTGCCAAGTCTTCAAAGTCAAGGGTCCTTTTGGTAATTTTGATATTTTCAAAGGACCAAATTTGTAAGTCTTGTATCTTGGAGTTCTTCATGGTGTATTTGACTTTGAGAAGGACTAATATTGATATTTTAACTTTGTTTAGGGGCTAAAATTGCCAATTCTTCAAAGTGGAGGGCCCTTTTTGCAATATTGACAAACTTTAGGGACCAAACTTGTAATTATGAGGATACAAGGGTATAAAGTGTCAATTCTTCCATATTGGAGGACCCTTCTTCATAATTTCAAGTCTTCAAGGGTTTGTCTTGGGAATTCCTTCATTAGGGCTTGGTTCATTGTGCGGCTTCATTTCCCGTGTTCGTTTTTGCATGATTCTTTGTGGTCTTTTGTCATTTTCTCAATATCCGTACCTAAAATACACAAGCAGCAAACACAAGCATATATTTGGGTATTTTGATGATATTTAAAGCATTTTAAGCCCTTTTTGGACGATGAGACTATGTATAAAAGCAGTCTCATCACAGACTTATATTAATTGTGAGCGGTTTTTTTTAAGTAATGGATGAGAGGATTACTTAGGATTAAAACCGTGCTTCCTTATTTTTGGATTTTGCATTTGTTATACTTCACGCTTTAAATAATGACAAATTTGCCCAAAAACAATTTGCTCAAATAATAACCGGTTCCACATTTAATTGTCATGAATAAGTTGATGCACTTTTTACTTGTGAATGCAATGATCCCATTTTTAAGCTTGGTATGGGGAAAGTGAAACTTGAGGGTGATAAGTGTCCATGGTACCAAAGCCCTAATCTAAGTCATTGATTTCTTTATGAGTTATTTCCATCAAAACCATTTCAAGAAAATCCAAAAAGATATAAGTAGAATTGTTTCTTTTGCATTGCATTGTTCAAAATCAAAATCATGCATCATATAGTGTAGAGTAGTGTAGATGCATTCCATATTGGCCAAGGTGGATTAGTTATGAGTAGGATGTTAATTTGTGCTTTAAAACATAGCATTGCATGAGGTCATGGCAATGTCCAAGTGTAGGGGATTTGATATGAGCAAAAACTCATATCATTTAATCAACAAATCACCCTAAAACACAAGGAAAATACCTAAATTTTGTGCTATAAAGCGGAATTATGTGGTATGTTTTGTGTTTGTGTATAAATAGGTAAGAAGGATACATTTTCAAGCAAACAAGAAGAAAAACAAGCTTATTTGGATGAAAAAGACAAAGAAGGATCAAAGATGACAAGACTTTGAAGATAAGGGACCTATCTTGATAACACTCCAAAGTTGAAGGACTGAAAGTGTAAATATGCCAAAGTTAAGATAAAAGTCAAACATGGTCAATCTTCAGTCAACCAAGTCAAAGGGTCAAACTTATAAAGATGCAAGTGGAAGGACCATTTATGCCAAAGAAATGAAGTTCCTAGCGTATGTTGATAATCTGCCATACTTAAGGGACTGAATTTGCCATTTTCCAAAGACAAATCAAGTTTAATCCATGTGAAATGGTATTGGCCAATGAGAAGGCAAGAAACAAGGTCACACGGATTGCCAAATACCATGCCACCTCATCTCTTGCAATAACTGCGCCGCAAAGAATTAAATAATTTCCACTATCCAAAAGCAACCAATGAGAGAAGGCCATGCAATATTCAAATTATCCAATCCGGATAACGATCCGTGTGCTTCCATTTCACCCAACCAAAAGATGACACGTGTCTTCTCCTTCCTCAACAAACCCAGAAGTGATTTCAAGCTACACTTAATTTTAGAAGGAGTTCTCTACATGAAAGTTGATCGTTTTTAGAGAGGAACACATTGGACACAACCAATTAAGCTCAAAATCAATAAATCAAAAATCCCCAATTCTTGAAGAACATGATGATGAACATTTAGCAGCTTAGTGACACGTGGCAAAAATCAAGTGGTGGAAACACGTCATCAAACCCAAAACTTACACACATTTTGTCTATAAATAGGATTGTAATATTTCATTTTGAGAGTTAGTTAATGTGTGAGATTTTCACACACATCTCCATTTCCTCTCATTCTTAGCTTTTAGTTAGTTAGCTCAACAAACTCAAGAGTCTGACAAGCTCTTGAGTTAGTTAGCTTTGTTATAACAACTTACCAGCTTTGTAACAAACTTACCTTCATTCAATAAAATCCTACTTTCATCTTCTTCAGTCTACTGCTCATACCCTGAATCTTGTTATCCAAGTGTTACTGTTAGCTACTTGTGATCATAATTGATCATGATTAGCTAAGTGTGAAGATTTGAAGCTGTTTAGATCCTGTCCTATTCATCCAGTACCAGTCTTGTAGATTTTGAAGTTTTATGGTTCAACGATGGTGATGATGATGTTTGTACCTGGTTGAATAGATAGTTGATAGTGTTAAGGTGGTGGTTAACACTATCTAGGTGGCTCAGCGCCAACCTACTCCATCAGAGAAGGCTTATGCTTCAAGGTTTCACATTTCTGAGTTCTTGTTCCACTAAACAGTATTGCCTGCTCAATTCCTAGCTAAATCTTGTTTGTTTGCATGATCAAATGTGTTTAGATAGTATTTGAACTGATTTTGGTGATTGAGTAGCTTAATTGTAGTTTTATACTTGATCATTAGCTTAATCCTTGTTCCTGTTATTAGTATATCAGTCATTTCAGTTTACTAGTTCATTTTGAGTTCTAGCTTGTTTAACTGTCTATTTTTGGTTCATTTGCACTTCATTTGAGTTGCTGAGTTTAGTCTGATATAAAATTTTAATCAATTTAACTAATTGCCTTGTTTCCTTTCATAAAAGTTTGTTAAAATTCAGTTAAGTAGTGTTTGGTATAAGCTTTCAAGTTGTGTTCAAGTGTTGGTAATTGGTAGAATCTTGGTCATTCTCAGTCATTTAGTCATAATAAACAAAGTTTGATAGTTTTCAAGTCAAGATTTTAGTCAAAAAGGCAATTGGCAATAAAAAAGTATGGGTCAGTTTTCAGCTTAAAGTTTCATAAAAAGTTCTTGATTTCAATCACTTGGCATTTCTTTGTTCTTGGATGAATTTGTTTCAAACCAACTCTCAGTTGTCCTTTAATATCTGAACTTTAAGCTCTTTCAAGGAAATTATACAGTTTTCTAAAACAAGGAAGAAATAAGCAATTCATTAAGCTGTTGAGATAATGCAAGTTTCTGTAATATTGAGCTCAACTGATTTCTCAATCTAGCATTTCTACTTCAGAAACCTCCCTATTTTCTTCCACATTCGTGTTTAGTAAGTGTTCCTGAAGAGATCTGGAAATTTTCAGCTTTTCCAAAAAGTTGGTCAACGCTGGTCAAATAAGCTTGATTTAGCTTATTTCCATTTTCCAAATTCATTACTGGACCATTTTCAATTTTAAAAGACATTCCATGCTTCTTATGGCTTGATTAATAAGTTTTGACAAGAAAATTAGATTTTGCATGTTCAGCTTATCAGATAGATTAATTGTGGCTTATTAGGATTTGCTTATTTGAGTTTTACTAAGTTTTAGACTTAATCCTTTTACAAACCTAGGTTAAATCAAGTTTTAAGCCCTTTGCAAGTTACTAGAGCTTATTTGGTTCACTAGATTGCTTAAACGAGCTTAATAATCATTCTTGCCCGTTTTTGATAATACTTCACATTTAATTGCACTTTAGTCCTTGATTTTTGTTCCTGTGTTCATTATTAGCTAAACTTGCACTAAACTAGGGTTTGCATTTAATTAGTCCTTTCATTTTCAAAACTTTACAAATTCAGTTAGGTAGTTTTCAAATTAGTTACATTTTGGTTATTAGTTTGTTACATTTACATAGTTAGTCCTTATAGTTAACTGAATTTACATTTCAAGCATATTAGTTTCAATATTTTACATTTTTAGCACTTAAATTTCATAGTTCTACATTTTTGTCTTTATTTGAATAAAAATGTGGTATTTGACTAGTTGTTTTACGGTTACGTAGTTAATATTTTTCAACTTTTTACTTGATTGATCAATTAGACATAGAAAAGCCAAATAACCCTACCAACCAAAAACGATCATAAACCCGATTTTGTTAGGACTTTCAATTGGTTAAGAACTGAGAAAACGAACTTCAGTTATACACAATTTCAGAAACAGTAACCTAATATATTGCTATAATATGATTTTTAAATTTATGTTAAAAATAGATATTTTTAAAAGAATTAAAATTCAATCTGAATTTATAAAAAAATATATATAGAAAATGTATTAAAAAATTCCATGTCTAAACCTCACAAACACGCATTAATGAAAACAAAAACCTTTACACTCGGATAAACCTTAAAAAGAGTACAAAATTTCACAAAAAAACGTTATGTTATTTTTTTTATACTGGAATGACACAAGTTAAATAGTAGCAATTGTTATTTTGGGTCTTTAAATATATTTTTATCTGGCACAAGTTTTTGTGTTTAATTTTTATTATTCCATGGAAATTTTTTACATGTCTAAACTGTTACACTCAGATAATTATTGAGGTGCGAAAATTAATCCAAAATTTAGAAATTTTTTTTTGAAACTTAAAAAGAAAACTAATAAAAATATTAAAAAAATAAAAAAAAGGGGGATGTTTAGTTGTTGAAAACTTTTCATAATTTTCTGCTTCTAAATTTTTTAGAGAATGAAAGAGTTTTCTTCTCTAGAGTAGAGTTGAAAATCTTGAACAACTGCTTAAATGGTATTTTTTAGTTTCTAAAAACATGAACAATGTTTAGACGAAACTATTTTCAATCATTTCTTTCATGATCAATTTTTTTCACGTTTTTGCTAGCTTTTTTATATTTTCATCTGGTTTTTACAGTTTTCTTTTTTCACGTTTTCGTAAGCATTTTTATGTTTTCATTAGCTTTTTTATGTTTTCGTTAGTATAATTATGTTTTCGTCCGATGTTTTAGGGTTTCATCAAGTGTTTTTACGTTTTCATTGATTTTTAGGGTTTCATCAACGTTGTTATGTTTTTTTCAGCGTTTTTTACGTTTTCGTCAGCATTTTTTATGTTTTCCTCAGTAATTTTACTTTTTCGTCAGTAATTTTACGTTTTCGTCAGTATTTTAAATTTTTTTATTTGTACGTTTTCGTCCATTTTTTACGTTTTCATCAGCGTTTTACGTTTTGCTCAGAATTTTTCTGCACATTTCAGACGAAAATACTGATGCAAACTTAGAAATACAGATAAAAACGTAAAATTACAGACATAAACGTAAAATACTGATGAAAAACGTAAAAACGTTGATGGAAACGTAAAACTTGGGACGAAAACGTAAATATTCTGACGAAAGCGTAAAAATCTGACGAAAACGTAAAAATACGGACGAAAAATAAAAATTCGGACGAAAACGTAATAATTCGGACAAAAACGTAAAAATACTGACGAAAACGTAAAAATACGGGCGAAAACATAAAAATTCGATCAAAAACGTAAAAATTCGGACCGAAAATAAAAATACGGACGAAAACGTAAAATTACTGATGAAAACGTAAAAATACTAACGAAAACGGACTAAATCGAACAAAAAAACTTAAAAATACCGACGAAAACATAAATATACTAAGGAAAAAGTAAAATACTGACAATAATGTAAACAACTGACAAGAACGTGAAAAACTAACCAAAAGGTAAAAGTAACTGACGAAGACATAAAAAACCTGATAAAAACATAAAAAATGGCGAAAACGTGAAAAATGAAGAAACGTAAAGAAAACTGACAAAAACATGAGAAACTGTCGAAACGTAAATAATTTGAAAAAAAACGTTAAAAAGTGACGAAAACATAAAATAGGGTTAGAAATAGATATCTGAACATGTTTTATTTTTATTTGGAAAAAGAAATAGAAAAGGATATTATGGGGTTTTCTAGTGGGATTAAACAAAAACCTTACCATAGCAAGTTGGTAAGTTTGATTACCCCTAAACGAAAGGTCTCATGTTCAATTCTTGCAAATGGCAATTTTTTTAAAGAAAACGAAAATATTCAAAAACTGCGTTTCGAAAACGCAATTTCAAAAAAGCTTTTCCAATTAAAACTGCGTTGTTTCGAAAACGTAATTTCTAAAACAGCGTTTCCAAAACGCAGTTTCAAAAAAGTTCCCAAACAACGTAAAGTGTTGTTTCAAATCATAATTATACCTATATATAATATAAAGATATATATATATATATATATATATATATATATATATATATATATATATATATATATATATATATATATATATATATATATATATATATATATATATATATATATATATATATATATATATATATATATATATATATATATATATATATATAATATATATATATATATATATATATATATATATATATATAATATATATATATATATATATATATATATATATATATATATATATATATATATATATATATATATATATATATATATATATATATATATATATATATATATATATATATATATATATATATATATATATATATATATAATATATATATATATATATATAATATATATATATATATATATATATATATATATATATATATATATATATATACTAATAAACAATGGAAAGTGTGTAATAAATTACTGATACACAATTAAGAATGTGATACATATATATCAAAATCTCAAAAAGTTAATATCTTAAACATAAATTGGTACACTTGATACACAACCACCACTAAATAACTTGATACACACTACCAAAACATGATACGTATCACACTTCGAATCAAAATGTATCACTTATATTTCGCCAATTTTCAAAAGAAAGCCTATTGAATCTTTAAAAATTATGTTTTTACTTAATTATGTTTTAAAATTGTTTCAAATAGAGTGTCATTTGTGAGATTTTGGTTGGTTCTCATTTTTACAACTTTAAAAAGTTCTCATATGATCCAAATT